>KZ124007.1:2870-12900 GCA_002157025.1 Melampsora abietis-canadensis | reverse complement strand
AAACAGACGCCTGAGAACAGGCTCCTGCTTCAGATGCGGCGTACAAGGCCACCAATCTGGCTCATGCCCAGCCCGTCAAAGAACTCAACCTGGAGGAAATAGCAAAGGCAAAGGCGGGTACCACAAGCGCATTGCAGAATTGGAAATTCAGTTAGCGGCTATGAGTAGCAAGGATGGTACTCACCATGACCAGATGGAAGGGACTAGTAAAGCCAACCTCTCAGAAAATGGAGGTGCTCAGGACTGAATGTTGTGCCTGTCCTGAGCAATAGGGATTTATGGAGTGATGTAGACCTAGGAGCTAGCAAAGTTATTGCGTGCAATGAATTTGATCCAAGATTATTTGTCCGCACTTCACTGTCCCCACTCGCCCAATCCCATGCCACAACCATTGAGTTGAATGAGGGAGCCCTGAAATTTCTCAATAGGCTGCAAATGGAGTGAACTTCAGATTGGGTCAAGAAATTGAGACAACTATTTCTTGTTCATACTTGTCAAAAACCTCACATCAACAACTTTGATATATGAAATTGAGTATCAGGACTTCAAATCATGATTATTTGATATTTGCTCTCTTACCCCATCCATCTTTCTCAGATCAATGACAAAAAAACTTGCAAATTAATTTCATTTTGGAATCAACACAGTCCCTTTCACAGGGGATGAATACATAGACAAAGTTGACCAGAGACCATAATATCATTGACTAGATCAAGATGATAACAGGGAAAGAGGATGATTCCTCTGCAGCTTATTGATCAAAATAATAAGAGTGTTTTTGTACTAATTTTGTTATTCTACCAGAGATCAACAAAGGTGCAAGTCTATCAAGCTACTAATAGTAAAGCCCTGATCAAATACAAACCAGTTCTCTGAAATTTTACTGGCTGTTCATTCTTGAAGAAAATCAGAAATGGTGCATGAATATCCTGGGATAAAATTTTCACCAAACTTGTTGGAATACACTACAGCTAGTTCTTTGAGTTACAAGATCCAAATCCAGAGAACAGGGGACAACGAGGACTAGAGAGGAGATATGAGCCTTTTTGTTTGACCCATCAAAGTTGCAGGAATCTCATGTTGATCAACCAAATCTCTTTGTAGTGCATGCAAAGCAAGGTGAAACTGAGCCAATTGTACCTGATCTGGATCTTTTGAAAGTGTCCAACGCCTAGATATGGTTTCCTATAAGATACATCAATCAGTAAAGAATCAGAAGGGTGAGACTTGAGGATTGACCTTCTATGACTAGATAATAACTCACAAGCCAAGATTGAGAGTTATCATGGTACAATTGCACTACAAGCCTACTTACTTCTAAATACCTCCTGATTTCCTTGGTGTGTTCAATCTGTGATCCAACAACTTGCAACAATGGGCCCAAAGCCTTATAGTCTCTGCGGTTTAAGAGCTGGTGAACAAGTGAGTGACCAAGAAAAATATTTAACCAGCTCTCCATGCTAAAAAGATCCTTTTGGACTAGATCATTGGCCAAGTGAGCCTTCCGTATGACATCAATAGCATTGGATGAAAGGTTTGATAGTAGAGTGAAGGTCTCCTGTTGATGATAGAACATACTTCTCAGTGATGATTCAGTTTTCCCCCAATCTCCAGAAGTTGTGAGCCAAGAGAACTGAATTTTCAAAAGTTTCAGCAGTCTTCCACATAGGTACATGACTGGAAAGACATACCTCTTCCATCAGTACCCGTAGTTCAGTCAGACTTCTTCCATTCAGCTCGCGCAAATTATCATACACCACCTCAACCAGGGCAGAAAGTTCTCTTAGATGCTTAGCCGTTATTCCCGATTCCTCCACATTCACTTGACTTTCTAAGGTGATGCAGACCTCTACTGACCTGAGAAAGTCAATTGGAGAGAGAGCTGCATGGCTTTGCAGTTCAAGAACAGAGTCAAGGAATGTGATTGAGATGTGATTATCCTGATGACTGTCTCCTTGGGCTTTGAAATGTTCTCCTTTGAGCTGTGGCCCTACATCATTTAATACTCTTGTGCCAGTGGATAGGCTCCCTGAGGCTCTGGTCAGATAATTCCAATCATATTAGCTATAAAATTGATGTCATGTACCAGATTGGAGGGAAGGAAGGTACTTGTACCTTTCTAGTGCTATAAAGGAGTAAGCCAAGATAAGTATCACAGGTACACAACAAACCAGCCATTTGAACCATCCCTTTGAAGAAGTTGTGGGTTTGTAAAGTGCACCTTCATGATGATTAGATGCTGAATGTTCTACTCTCTCTGGTAGAATTTTTGAGAGATTGATTTTGATAGGTGTATTGACAGAGCCTTCCAAAAAAGCTGGTTGGTGATCACATAAGTCTTCAAATCTGGACTGGAAATGCAGAAAATCTTCATTTAGTGGTGACATGATGTTGGTGTTGAAATTGTGTTTTAGTGACTTCAATAAAAAATTCACAATCACATATTCATGTGGCAGCTCATGAACTGGGCCAAATATATATTCTCAACCCCTTACCCAGGATGACCCTTATTTTACTGTCCAGAGATCCACTTAGTCCAGAACAAAGAACTATAAAAAAGCTTTCTTGAGTCAATCAAAGTCACCTATCAACTTATCAACACCTTTCCATGGATAAGGCAACCCTAAATATCTCTGCTAAATGAAATTTCAGAATCCCTTTGATGTAAAATAACTCAAACTTGTGTGGTTCATTCATACCCCTATATGCTAGGAGTGATTGAGGTTTGAACTGGCTATGCAAATCATCCTACTCAAGGAGAATGTGTGGAGTGTCTAGTGTACATGTGTCAGAGGTCTGAATTCATTATCACAATCACAGAAATGACCTTCAAAACTAAAATTGTGTCAGCTACAATCAGATACCTCTTTGGCTAGGAAGATCTCAAATTTTGCATCTTCAGAAGACTCTACACCACTGGGAATCTTCACTGTCATTTGCAAGGATATGTAAGATATAATCAGCCCACAACCATGTAAGAATCTCTCACATCATTGTATCCAACAGACCCAGATGACCTACTGGTGATATTGCTTGTCTCATTGGTGAAATTGCTAAATTTGTGATTGAAGCAGCCTAATTTTTTACACATGGGATCATCAAAGGAGTTTTCTTTAAAATTGAGAAAGATAATTGCTCCCCAAAAACTGCATCTGCTTTTTGTTTCTTGCTATGACATACAACAGTGGAAGTTGAGAGGTCATCTTTAGAAAGAACCATGGGAGAACCATGTATTTGGTGTGTGATACAAAGGGAAGGTCACAGATGATCTGAAATGTAAAAAAAAATCAAGAAGAGGGATGCCAAAAGCAATACAGACTATGTGTGACTCTTACACAGTTTTGATGCTTTGGGAAGGATGTAAGCAAAGTGAATTGGTGATCCAGTGTGAAATGGGTCTGCTTATAAGTGTTTTTAAAAAACACTACAGTTGTTATCACAAAGTCCCAACCACGCGCGCGCCTGCAGAACTTGAAATTGGCCAACCCAAGCCATATCCTTTGCCCCGAGAGGTTACTAAGGGCTGAAAAGTCATTTTTGGCATAATTGAAGGGGGTTGATGCCATAGATGATTTTTCAAGTTGATGTGGCCAGCGGTTTTTGTTTTAATAGTTGTTTTTTCAGTTTACTCCCATATATTTCGGACGTATGGGTTTATAGTATACTTTATGGGTTAGTAGTACTAGCACATCAGCAGCGGGCCGCTGCGTCAAAGGCTCAAAGCACAAAAGGTTTCCTGATATCTCAAATGTTCTCATTCATATTGATACTCATAATCATCTCATAACATCACTATCAGTAATTTTTCAATTCCTGAGTAGCAAGGATAGAAGAGATAGGCAACACTTTCAGAACAATCTCTTTTTTTGCTTTACAAAAAAGGTCTGTCCGCTCTGTTCTTGCACACATGTCCTCTCTTTTTGAACCAAGATGTACCACTATGTACCATAGGCAATTCAAGGCACCTTATGGCTGTCATTGAGTTGAACAAAAGATCCATTGGTTGATACAGTAGTAAATGTTTTACAGGTATAAATAATTGTGAAATTGATCAAATAAATCTGAAGAGCAATGTTGTTGTTGTCCAAAATAAGTCTAGAGAGTGCAATGATAAATAACAAAATCCCATTCACATCAGATTAAAGATAAGTAAATTGTTTGGATCTTCCCACCACAATTCATGTGGTGCAGTATTTCAGGACAATGTTCCTTGAGAATATCTTATTTGATTCCAACTGGATGGTGTATTCTTCCTGTCAATTGTCTGAGACCATGCAGTATATCAAACGTACATACATCAATCATTGTAAAAGCATACAATTCAGAGGAAAGCAAAGATAAGAAGCGTGGGCAATGGTTAGGCAACAAATCCTGATAATGAGATCAAGGAGGTCTCTGCAAATGAGTGATTTGTGATGTACATAAGTATATATATATATTGGGTGCGGGACAAATCCTTCCTTTAAACACTGCTGAGCTGCATTCTCATATTTAAACAATCAATTGAACACATGGCAATGAATCAATCAAAGTACAAAACTCTTAGTCATCAAAATAGGGGACCCGGCGGGTGAAACCCTTCATGATCAAATCATATCTATAAATGAAGCACAGCACGCTAAGCAGGTCAAACCAAGGTAGCAATAGCCCGTTAGGAAAATAGCCTCAATACAAAGCACAGTGAAACATACGAATGTGTGAAAGGAGAAGCAGGATCTGATATTGATAAGATGGGTGAATTAGATTGAAATGAAGTTGCAGAGTTGATTGAAGTGGAAGAAGTCGTAGGTAAAAACTCATCATTAGGATGATTCTTGGCCAAAGTCTCCAAGTGGTAAAGTCGATAAACATCTGAAAGTATTATTTTACATTCAGTGAAAGCTGTTTATAAAAAAAAAGAACAATGAATCAGTTTTATTATTGAGTTGTATTCAGAATGAAGAGTCAAATCTCAAATGATGATGTGATTACTGATATTGACGTTTTGGATGTGGGTGGTGGTAGAGATGTGATTACTCAGCTGAGATCACCTACTCATTATGGTAGACCAAATTGAAATTGCGAGTTTTGCTTTGATTTGATCACTTTTGTAGATGTTGAAATCGACTCCTTTTGTTGCTTTTCTTTGGTGATAGGTGTATTCAATTCTGTTTGAGAAAGACATCCAGCTACTAATATGGTGAGGTCCGTCCATTATACAGTTCCAATTCAATGGCTCTTTTGCTTTGTGATTCCGCAAGAGTTTTATCGGGGCCTGTTCCGCTAGCATTGAGAGATGACCTGATTTTGATGCAATCTGATTTGAGTTTTGAAAATTCTTCAACTGCGTTAATACAAGCATTGATGCATGACCTCATTACACTTTCTTGATCCAGCAATTTCTCTATATTGATGCAGCAATGGTGTCAGTTCTATATAAGAGAAGAATCTAGAATTGAAGATGACAAAATACTCACGAGTTAAAACTGTGAGCATTGTATAGTAGCTTTCTTTTGTTGATTTAGGGTTGTGCTCAATTGTTTTGATATTGAAATTCAATTGAGATGGATTGTAAGTGACTCATTCAAGTTTTGTTATTGAGCAATGTATTCTGATTATATTTAGAAGGGGTCAAAAACTACAAAGAAAATGAAATTCAAGATAATCGATAATGGTAAAAAAGATAGAGACCACCAAATAAGTGATTAATGGAACTGTAAATGATAATCCATTGTCACTGATTCCTAATAACTTCTTTGCGATGAAAATGATCAACTGGAAATTTGATTGGAGTTGGTGCCATTGTATATTGAAGATATGAGATCGATAAAGATTGATTCCATGGTAATGATGAAATTGTTAACCAAATTGATCCTAAAATATGATGATGATATTATCAATTTTTATCTCTATTAGATGAAAGTTATGTGATCAAGTAACTATTGAAATAGTTGAGAAAGTTGGGAAAGGTCTTCATAACTGACCCAATGACAAAGTTCCTGATCAATCCAAGAATGAGATTGATAGAGTTAAGAACGGTCCTAATAACTGACCCAATAACAAAGTTCCTAATTGATTGAAGAAAGAGATTCCGGAATTTGATGGTCTCTTGGATATAATACATGGTTCAGATTGATCTCATGACAAAACATTCCGTTGCTTAGTCTGTTCAGGTATTGGAGCTGGTTGCACTATATTTTGAGATGATATCAAAGCAAATTTCAACCTAATTGGAAAAACTATTAGAAAATACAACTCACATCGTAAGAGCTCTGGTAGGAGCAAAACTATCCGATTTGAAAAGGTGAAACCAGAGTAGAGATCCAATTGAATTTGGTCCCTTTTCCTGGTGGTTTGTGAGCAGGTTGTATTGATTGTTGGGGTTTAAGTCAAAAGTAATCGATTGAAGTGCACAATGATATGGTAATATTTCTCATTGTTGGAATCTGATTTATGTGTTGAAAGTGAAGGATTGAGGGCCTGATGATCTTTGTTGACTGATAGACATAGAATTGGTGGTGAAAGCATGTGATGATTAACAATGATCAGGGTGGAACACGTGAAATTCAGATTAAACTTGTGGACGCGTAAACCTTGAAATTACTAATAGGGATTGGAAGTTTTGTGAGTTTTGTCAGCAAACACAGTTTGCCTTTAACTTATATGATGGTTATAGGCTGTACTCATGGGTCAGCTTTATGGCTTTAGGCTATACTTATGGGTCAGAAATATGGCTTTAAGCAGTAATTATGGCTCTAGGGAGGCTCATTTTGGCAAATTATGACAAAAACCACACCCCACATAGCTATTCACAACCCATCAACATTTCGGACCGGGGCCGGGTTCAGGGCCAAACCGTATCAGGCTGTGGTTGAGACTACGTGATAACAACTGTACAATCCATAAAAGGAGGTACAACAAATGAGTTTTACAATGAGAGCATTTAGCTTAACAAATCCTAGTTTTTAAAAAAGAATACAAAGTAAGGGATTCAAGGATGAATCTCAAAGTGGAAAAAACTGTTATTATGATTATGATAAGATAGAACAGGGAATAACACATTTAGGGAAAGTCTTGTTACTTTTCTAAAAGCCTCTAACAAAAAGTAAAAGTGATAAAAGAAGGAAACAAAGGAGGAACAGAAGTTCTGGAATTACACAAATCCCCACTTACAAGTTAAACCTCCCTGTTTGAGCCAAAAACTTTGGATAGCATATAAATCTCTTCCACTACTTCTGATAAAGCAAATTCAAGTTCCTGTTGCAATGATTTCAATTTATCAATGTTGAAATTTTCAATAGTCACTTTTGATAACAACCTGAGTTGTTCAGTTATTTTGCCAACCACTTCTGACTGCTGTGTTGTGGTCGTGGAATTGTTTATATGCAAAGAAAAAATTATTAGTATTTTTTCCTAGGTGCAGCCAACCTTTGTAATATATGACTGTTGGAAGTCATAAGATGATACATACCGTTTGAGCTGAAATGATAAATGGTCCATCCCACCACGGATTCAAATTCAAAGGGTGTCCTTCAAAATTTCTCCAAACCAAATTGCTGGTCTTACAGTGGTGCTCAATAAAATAATCTTCTGATTTGTAGAGTCTTTTTCTTGCTCTATTGTTGAGGTTTTCAATTCTCTCCTGTCTTTGGCTTGAGAATCTTTTGAGGTCTGCTATCCATAGCTCTTGAGTTAGTTCAATGTACATCTTGCTTACCAGAATTGGGCTTTCTCCTAACAAGAACATTGGTGGGAAACTTGCCTTGATGCCATATTTCATTTGGAGAGGGGAAGCCTCTAAAGCATTTGAACACAATGCTTGATAGGTGAATAAGGGATTTTTGAGGTATTGATCCCAAAGTAATTGATTGTAAGGTGCACAGAACTTCTTGATCACACCAATGTGAGTTCCATGAAGGTGTTTGGTTAATCCATTACCTTGAGGATGATACGGAGTTTCATGTATGTGCTCAATTTTACTTTGTCTGAAGTAATTTTGGAATAAATGCAGATGAAACTCACTTCTGTTGTCGGTGGTTATTTCATTGGGATGGCTGTGTGCAAGGCAAATCTGTTTGAATAGATTTACAACTGCCTCTGCAGATGTTCCCTTGAGTGGTACTGTGTGAGCCCAGCCAGTTCCATAGTTGACTGCAGTCAGGATGAATTCATTTCCATTTTTTGTCTTCGGTAATGGTCCCACAAAGTCCATTTCCCACTTGCAGAATGGCTTGCCTCTCCCAATAACTTGAATGGGCATATTCTCTTGATCAAAACAAGATGTGTGAATTTGACATTGTTTACATTGTTTTATAATGTTTTGAATAAATTTGTCCATGTTAGGGAACCAATATTTGTCTGTCATGGCAATGATTACGTCTTTGTAATTTTTATGTCCTAAGTTTATATGAATTGCTAAGCACACCAACTCGGCTTCTTCTTTCAAAATTAAGACTGCCTTTGGTATTGAATCTGGGTGGTCAGGGTTGTGTCTCACCATTTGATGCTTCATTATTTCAAAGTTACCTGAGCCAACATTCAGAGGATTGTGACCGTGGTCTAACAGGTTGTAGTATTCTTGGAGACTTTGAAAATTGAGTTGAGGGTTGCTGTTGTTATGGATCACACATAAAGGTTTGGCTGTTTCTGGTGGTTCAACATCTGAAGGGGCGTCAGGTTTTCTGGACATCACATCAGCTGCAATTTGATGCTTACCTGGTCTGTACACCATGTGAACATGGTAAGATTCAATATTGTCCAAGAAGTGGGCAAATCTTGGGTTTGTCTTAGTGCCTTCAAGGAACTTATATACTTTGTCTATTTGAGGGAGTGAATATGCAGTTTTATTGTGACATTTTATAATTTTCAATAATTGATATGTGTTGATCCATCAGCTTTCTTGACTAGAACCATTGGGAAGGACCATGGCAAGATTTTTGAAATACCTTCTTTTAATCCTTCCTCTACCAATTGATTGATGAGTGCATCTTCTGGGGGAGACTGGGGCCTGCAATTGTCCATGTCAATTGAATGGGTCACTGTGGTATTGGTTCAAACGGTGATGTCTCCAGAGAAGAATGCTGGTGCTGTAAGTTTGGCTAGTTTTGTAACTTCTTCTTGAGGAGACAAATTTTCAGTGGTGTCGATTGAATATTTTGTTTTCTTGTTTGGTTGAATGTCCAAACTTGATGGTTTTGAGGTTATGAAACTAGTTCCAGTTACAAAATCTGGCACCCGTTTGGAATCTTCAAACCAAGGTACCCAAGAATCAAATAAGCAACATGCACTGATTTTAATTTGAAAGAATTCAATCTTACGCCCATAATCCTCAGTTGAGTAATTAGCCAAAGAAACTTGGCATTCATGTTCAGTGATCACCTTTGTCTTCAAATCATTCCCTGATATTCCCACAGCTTTATCTCTTAAAATATAGTCAGCAGCAGGGCCAGTGTCTACAATAGTGCGGAAGGGGAGTCAGAGCTAGTGATGAATGTGTATAATGGTAGATTAGACAAACTTGATAAGTTATTTAAGTGATCAACCAGGTTTAGCCCGAGGAAGACAGGATCTTTGTCTCCTTCATCAGGCTCAAAGCTATCCGCTGGTCTCTTTCTACAGAGAGAATAAACCTTGTTCCAAGCTTCAACACTTTTTAACTCCTTGTTGGGATTAATCATAGTTTGATGGCCAATTAGAGGAGAATTAGTTGGTGTGTTGGCCAATGCAAACCCATCAATGAGAGTGTTGTCCATGACACATGTTGATTTTCTTCATGGTTCACAATATCTTCAATACCAGTGAGGTACAGGGCATTCTTCCCATTTTGATCATGAGATGGAATTATCAAAACACCTGGTTCACCATTTGCTGTTGATGCAAAAGATCTCTCAGGTTCAGGGCTATCTTCACAACCAACAAGACAAGACAAATCACAGCAACAAGGCTTATCAGCATACTTGTCTAAAAGTTCCTTTTTCCACATTTCATACTGTGCCTCAAACACTTTCTTCTCAGCTAAAACATCTAGGTCACCAGGGAATTCTATTCTATC
>KZ124004.1:9558-29052 GCA_002157025.1 Melampsora abietis-canadensis | reverse complement strand
ACTCCTTTCCCCTTCGCAAACACAGGCAACAAGAGGTGATTTTCCCGCGGGAAAACCAATTGTATTCAACTCAGTATAATGAGCCAAAGTGTACTATTTTGACAATTAAATTGAATGTAATCAGTCTTCCCACGGGAAAATCCTCTCTTGTTTCCTGTGAAAACGTTTGAATTTCAGGACCCCTGAAGCGTAGCTGGTTGAAGAATGCTGCACAGCCATCGACTTCTTTTTTGTCTTATTCCATTCCTCAATATGCATCCAATGTTAATAAGGTCAGGTCCCTGTCTTCAGAATTGGTGGTGATGATACCTGCCTGATTCTTAGCCTCATGTTACCATCATGGTAATGTTCTTGAAGCATTTCTCTACTCACTTGCACAAATGATGGAAGAGTGGATTATTCTGAAATTGGAAAACCTATTTATTGGACTAAGGATCTTGTACTCTTCTGATCGGCCTACAAGTCTCTAAGAAATGCTTTGTTCTGAATCAGATTGTAGTCTAGCTTTCTCTTGATATACTTGCTCGGGAGTTGATGAGATAACTTGGATTTCAGTGCAATTCAAATCATGGTTGTGGGTTGTCGAAGGTCTGATTCTATGAGTACCGAGGTGTGCGTTGGAACTTGGCGGTGTAGATACAGGATGTGTACATGTGCACTTGTCAATTTACACTACAGTTCATTAAATTTCAAGTTCCACATCACCACGAATTTGATTGAGCGCATTCTCAAAACGTATAAATTCAGCTCAACTCTTTTGCATTCCTTTTCATCATCATCATCATCATCATCATCACATTCATCACAATCTGTTCTAATTTTACCTCCATTTGACTACCAACGCTGAATACACCTATCAATCATCATGCGACCCCGCACTAATGGCGTGCAGTTGACTGCAAAAGCCTTGTTGATCTTGACTACAATTCCTTTGCTGGCTCGACTTATGATATCCGATTCGATGGCCTCTGAAAACGCAGATCTCACTACCTCTCAGCTTATTGATAAAGCCAACTCCTTACTAGCCAGTGGACTTTCTACCCAAGCACTCGAGTTGTTTGACCTAGCGCTTGACCGAAACCCTGACGACTACCTAACTCTATACAAAAAAGCGACCACACAGATGAGCTTGGGTCATTATAACCATGCCTCTACCTCCTTTCAAAAGGTTTTAGAGTTGAAGGACTTTGACAAAGCTCGAATTCAGCTGGCAAAGATTTACTTGAAACTCGGTGACCTTGACGCCTGCAAGTCTCAGATCGATACACATTTGGCTTCTGGCAAAGACGTTTCTTCGGTCATCTCGACCATCCAGACTGATCTCGCGGCAGCTCGAAAACACCTAAAAGCCTGCAAAACACACTTGTCCGCCAAGAAATGGGACAGCTGTGTAGAAGAAGCTAGTGCTGCTATCCAGTACAGTCCTCAGAACGCCGAATTACGACAGATACGGAGTGACTGTCATTTGGCTAGGGGGCACATACAGGAGGCTGCCGGTGATTTAACGTGAGTGTATGAATCCCATCTGTATCTCTGAAGCACTTCGGCTGACAATCTTGTACCTTCAGGCGGGTGGCACAACTAAATCCCAACAGCGGCATAGTCGCACTCAAGGTTTCACTACTTTCGTCGTTCTTCCTCGGTCAACCTTTATCACTATCAATCGCTCCAATCAAAAAATGTCTTCATTCCGACCCAGAGTCCAAGCCGTGTAAGAAAGCCTTTCGATTATTGAAAGCCATTGACAAGGAACATGTCAAACTTCAAAACTTTTTGGCAAGTGACGGATATCGATCAGCAATCAAGATCTTAAACCCAAGAGGCAAAGAAAGTGAAGGATTATTAGCCCAAGTTGAAGAGGCCATCAAATCATCTCAAATTGTTGATCCTAAGTCTGGTATAGAAGAACCATTGATCTCTCCAACCATCGAAAATCTTGACAAGCATTCTCAGCTTTTGACTACATTATACTCATATACTTGCAAGGCATATATCAAGTTGAATGAAGTCGAAAAATCCAAAGCCATCTGTACAATGTTATACGAAAGAGATCCTAATCAACCATGGGGACTGGTTGGTAAAGCCGAAGTTTTAATGAAATCAGAAGACTGGGAAGAAGCTGTTAAACTCCTACGTCAAGCTTATGAGCAAAATGATGATGATAAAGATATCGGAGAACGACTTAGAAAGGCTCAGAAAGGATTGAAGGTCTCTAAGCAAAAAGATTACTACAAGGTGCTAGGAGTATCACGAACAGCGGACGAAAAGACTTTGAAGAAGGCTTATCGTAAGGCAACTCTGAAGGCCCATCCCGTAAGCCACACTAATCTATAAATTATGTACTCTGAATTTCGCTAACATTTTTTTTCATTTATAGGATAAGGGCGGCTCGCAAGCAAAGATGGCGGCATTGAATGAAGCTTATGTAAGTCCAGAACTCCCCCTGATTTTTTGTTAGTCTTTGGTCTATGGTTGATTAATCATCTGCCTTCTGCGTGTTATCTTTTACAGGAGGTTCTATCAAATCCTGAACTTAGGGCCAGATACGATAACGGTCAGTCTAGAACTTGGATCATTGAAGGCTCTTATTTCACGACACTGATTCAATCTTTCTGTTCAACTTTTTCAGGTGATGATCCAAATGATCCTACTCAAGGAAGAGGCGGTGGTAACCCATTCCAACATGGAGGCAATCCAATCTTTCAACAATTCTTTCAACAACAAGCAGGTGGAGGCAATCCATTTGGTGGGGGCAATCCATTTGGTTCAGGTGGTGGTCAACAATTTAGTTTTAGGTTCAATTAAAAGATTTCGGAAAAAAGGATAGATATTATAGAGTTTCGTCTCTTTTTAGATTCTTTCTTCCTCTTTTTTTTTAGAAAACACAGTGATGTGATTCATCATCTTTTCTTATTTACCTTGTACAATTTGTTTGTTTTGCTAAGTTTTCTTATCAGGTTTTTTTTTGCAAAGAATTTCTTCAAGTCTTATCTTTTGTTGACTTTGCTTTTTTTCAACTTTGAGCCATGAAGTTATTTGGATCACTTATTTTGCTTTCCAAGCTTTGATTAGAGAAGAATCTGGGTGAGCATTGTGTGACAAATTCCAGTGATGTTTGTCGGGCCACACACAAACCATACTGTTCCAAACAAGATTGCTTTGGTGCTATAATATTCAACTCACTTGAAGGTGAAAAGAACTCTTTTGAAAAGAAACGAGGTTGCAAGATCCAATTTGATTCAAATCTCCAAAATGGAGCTATACATCCAGGGGAAATATTGACCCAAAATATTGACTTTGAGAACTTGTCAAGTAGTGATGGCTTCATTCCAGTGTTAGGTACTCTATATTCAAGGCGCCTTGGGATCTCAGCATCAAGACATCATGAACACAGCATGAATTCCCCACATACAAGAATCTAAACAACATATACTGTGCTATTTTGTAGGCAAGTCTCTGGCAACTTCAAATCTAGAACTTCGATACGAGCAACAACCCGTCACCCAGATCGACCTCTATCCAAATCGGCCCGCATCAAAGGCTCGCCATCATACATAAGAGATGAAGCATCCAAGATCCGGTCTGTCCATTTTGAACAAATTGTCGGGACTTGACCTATCCTGATGGCACATTTCTGCGTGACCTGGCTTCAATCAAGACAGCGAAGCAAACCATTGAATTGGATTATGTTATGAACGCACGGAGATGACTGCATGTCAATCTTCAACGTCTAGTAGATTACAGTTTTGCATTTGAGAAGTTGAACTCATGTGAAAGCAAATTGTCTGCTGAGAATTCAAGAGATGCATTGTTGGTATCTCCTTGGGCTCAACTGAATTAGGTACAAGAGTAAATATACATCAATCAAATAAACAATCAAGTTACTCAAATCCTCATAATTATATGCTTATGCATTTTTTTTGAAAAATCCTGGAGACCTTCAAAAAATTTAACAACTTGTGTAGCAGAAAGAAGTACGTAACAAGCTGATGCGTGAAAAAATAATCCAAGGTTCAGAAGAATCAAGTTTTTGATGGGTACAAGACAAAAAATGTACGATTAGATATAATTTGAGAAAAGCTTTATACTTCGTCCATTGTCAAGTGAAACCGAAAACAATGATGTAGAATGAGAAAAAAGAAAAATTCGAAGGATGCTGTAGGCTTTGAAGGAGGAGATGAAGGGTGTGACGCCAGAAATTTCAGGGTATAGTCTTTTTGGCATTAAAGGTATATAAACTGCTGATGTAATGCAAGAGTTTCGTTGAGCCAAAGGGGACAGGAAATGCAGATGGGAATTTGAAAGAGACTTACGTTCAAGAACCAAAACTGATATTATGTTGATTAGAAAATGCTCTATTGCGACATGAAATTCAACAATACACACTGCGGTAAAGATATTTCCCACTTTTGACATTCAACAGGGGGATGGTCTGCCACAAATGAACTTCGAATTGGTTTAGGACTTGAGAATTGGAATCGAGATATCAATGGCTGTCTGATCCGATCGAGGGTCGGTAGATGCGGGGCATCGGTGGGGGGGAGTAGTGACGATGCATTTGGGTATTGTGTAGAGAAATTACGTTGAGGAATTGTATGCGGAGAGGGTGAAGTCATTTGACCACCCATGAAATAGTCATGGCGATGAGATGAGTGTGCCAGATTGGGTGTCAGGCCGGAGCGTATGAAGGGGTTTCTGGAAAGGGTAGTGATCTTGGAGAATCGGTTCAGTGGAGTGCCGATGTAGATGTTAAGTCTTCCGGCGCTGTGGCCTTCTGCCAATGGGCTGCTCTTGAATACGAAAGGCCTTCGAGAGGGTCTCCGGCGACGACCATTGCGAGATTTGTCGATTCTGTTCAATTTCACATCTTCTACTCGCTTAGGCCCGAGGTATATCGTGCGTGGGGTTTCAGAGTAAGACGAAGGCTGGAGTTGATTGTGAGTCGAGTTCTGTAGGCATTGGATAACCTGGTCGTTGGGGACCAATACTTGCCACTTGCAAGGTAACGTCTTGGGCATATCTTGGTCTACGGAGGTGCTGCCTAGCGGCGAGGACGAAGTGGGAAAGCGTTGAGAGGAGAAATCGGAGTGGTGGTGTTGAGTAGAGGTGGCAACGTGTGAGACACAAGAACTACTATTAGTAACTAATGCCATGACTCAGACTGGTTGTTTGCGAATTACAACGATGCAAGTTTGTTTGGCTCGGTCAGAGGGAGGAATGTAGGCGTGTGAGTAGGTACGGGGTATTATGATGGCGTCAAGGGTAAAAGATGAGATCGATGGGGAGTGTGGATACACAGTTCAAGAGAAATCTCACAACAGAAGATGGAAACGATGGAAGTGGGAACCGTAGACGACGAGAAGATGTTGAGGGAAACGAAATGAGATCGCAACGGAGAAAGACAAGGCAACAATATATATGCGTCTCCAGATCAACCTGGCTAAATGCTTTCAGGGTCGTTGAAATGAAATATTAGATTATGATCCTCAGCCACAAATCTCAATCAACATTGAGTTTATTGAATTGAAATCCAGTCGAGAGAAGCTCTATGTATGTTCTTTGCGGACCAGGGCGGACCATAAGGGTGGCTGCAAGATAGCCAAAGAAGGCCAAAGGGCATCTATGAGTTCGTGAATTGAAGGGTCAATTAGGACTTCTAACCCTAGCGACGCCCAACGTGGCACAATTTGAGGAATAATGTTTTTATCATGACCTCATCTAACTGTATGCATGTGCATGGCCTTTCTTAGCATTTGCTCAGTTGAACAACTTCGGCTCGAATTCAGTTTTTAATTTCAGGTTTAAATCGTCATCGTCACCGTGCCCGAAGTCAGGATATATGTATCGAGAATGAATGATGCTACATCGAACCTCGGAAACACATGATATGCTGCTTGGGAAAGTAAATAGAGGATGGAGTAGGATGGAATCATGATCATGAGTCGAGGAATTCGCACTCACCTCAGGAAGAAGATCGGTCCTCCATTTGCTCAACGCGCACTTCTTTCTAACCCTGGAAAAGAAACGTCGTGGCTGAGCGATCATACACACATCCGAAAACGTAGCTATCTCTCCGTGATGTAAGCTTGGCGCGGACGCCGCCGCGCGAGGGGCTTAGTTCAAGCTTATTCGTGATGTAACCACAATTGTTAGCTCAACAAATCCCCTCTCGCGGCGTCCATGCTCGCTAAATACCTTAGCTTAACACTCACGAGCGCGTTCGCCGCGCCCTCGAAGAGGGGCTTACGACTAATCGTGAAATTCTGGCTGAAGAACACCTGTGCTTATGTCCTCTTATGTAGTTTTTTTTTATTTTCCCGCTTTTCTCACCGATCAACCCAACCTGACTCCGCAGAGTAACTTGGTCGGATTGTCCTCCTACATGTCGGTAGCTCTCCCGCCTCGAGTAACAAGTGCTTTTCCATTCTTTTTTCGAGGTGAGTGTCTGGGTGCTTATCTCCCACTTGTAAAGGAATGTACGGCCTGTATATTGTGATTTATAAAAAAATCCAATGTCAGAAAGTCCAGATTTGCCCCCAAAGCCACAATACGAACATGTGCTGTTAAGAGCTTCAAACCATTGGATTGTCCGCATATCTCTGAGTTACCGTGATGTAAGGCTATGCAGACATGTAGCAAAACAATCTGGAAAAGTTGCTTTGCAGAGTCAAGCTGGGTTGATCAGTGAGAAAAGCGGGAAAATCGAAAAAACTACATAAGAGGACATAAGCGCTGGTGTTCTCCAGCTAGAATTTCATGATTAGTCGTAAGCCTCTCTTCGTAGACGCGGTGAACGCGCTCGTGAGGAGCTTTGTTAAGCTAACTAAATACCACAATTGCCTGCCCACCTTCATCAAGTGGCGAAGTTACATCAGCAAACACGTACAGTGCACACATGAGAATCATCAGAAACGCATCAGTGTTTCTAAGCATTCTGCAAGGTCTTTCAGGTTTTGTGCAGGCCATACGCAATAGGGCTTGCAAGTGAACACACAGTAGGAAGGATTTGGTCTCGAGCTCGGCCGGCTTTTTTTTTGGAAAAAGCTCAGCGTACCCAGCACAAGCTTTCATTGTGAGCTCGTCCACTGGAACATCACCATCCAAGTAGCATGGCTGCTATGACCCTACCATAAGAAGCCAGATTATTTCGGAAGCTGGTATTCAAGGGTTTAACTTGCAATGAGAAGTGCAAGAAAGACCAGAAAAACACTTGATCTGTGAATTTCAAAAACATCTCTGACTTCCTTCAGCTTTGGAATTGATAAGCCAATAAAACTCAGTCCCCGGAAAAGAGCTTGAAATGACACCCCTCCAAGCCAACCCTTGGTGGACTGACGAAGATGAAGAATGCACAATACATAGAGGCAAAGTTGTTCCATCCTCAAAAACGTTGACATCCGCACTGGGATCACGAGACCCGGGTTTTCCATGTATAAAGCTATGAGAATATGTAAATTGCTTGTAACGCGGGTATAATGGGTCAGCAGAAAAAAGTTTATATTTTTGATTTCAATTTGTCAATCAAGCCAACTCTAGTCAACTGAGATCAAAAGTAATCAAGTTATCAAGATGGCATTTGCTCATTTACCTTACCTTCCTTTCTTGGATTCAACCACCAATTTACCTTCGATCGATTTACTCGAATCATTAGCTGTCATCACCCCTATTCTCATTCCGCTCTCATGTGCTATCGATATTATCAAAATCTTACCTAGTCATTTCGAATTCTACGTTTTGGATCATGGTCAAAACTTGGAGGACTCACGCGAAGAACGCCCTCACAGATCAGCAGACCTACTCAAAGTTCTTGATTTAGGTGTCATCAAAGTCTTCACCGATCTAGATGTCGAATTGGTCTCACTGGGCGTACCTTCTGATCGGATCGTGAAAACCATCGATGGCGTGGCGAGGACAAACCAGATGGTACTTGATTCTGTGTCAGGTGTGATGTACACGTTGGAAAAAGCCACCCGATCACAAGTTACCTCTGCTATAGATTCACAACGCTCGTTTGAGCGGCCGAGGTTTTTGTTTGATCCTCAGTTGAAGCTTAACGAATTGAAGGACAAGATGCAAGATAGCCTCCAATCTCCTGATCTAGTCCATATCGTGTCTTGCACATCTATAACCTCTGTGGATATCAATTATCTGGCAGATCTGTATGTCTCGGTTTTACGTACCGATCGGAAAGATGGCCTTTTCTCTACTTGCGTCGTCTCCAGCTCTCCGGCTTCAACTTTGTTGGGTCAGGTCTACTCATCCAAAGAATCCATCAAATTGAGCATCAAAACCCGGAAGGCCACCTACTACAGTCGCTCGCGTAATGAAATTTGGGCCAAGGGAGCCACCAGCGGTGCAACTCAATCCGTTGTGCGCATTCGTACCGATTGTGATCGCGACGCGCTGGAATTTCAGGTTATTCAAAAACCTCTCACCGGATTCTGTCACACTCAAGAAATGAGCTGTTTTGGACCTGTAGGAGGATTCAGTCACCTTGAGTCCGTACTCCTCAACCGTTTCCAAAACTCTACGCCCGGCAGCTATACAAACCGTTTGTTCAACGACGAGAAATTATTGAGAGCTAAAATCATGGAGGAAGCAGAGGAGCTATGTGAAGCCGAATCTCACGAAGACGTCAAGAATGAAATGGCTGATGTGCTCTATTTCGCACTCTGTAGATGTATCAGCAAGGGTGTTTCGCTCAAAGATGTAGAGGAGGTTTTGAACAAGAGATCACTCAAGATCACTAGGAGAAAAGGCGATGCTAAACCTAAATGGGACAACTCTTCCAACGGAAACTCTACAGTGGACAATCAAGCGCCTACGACTAACAAAGACTCATCTGCCGATCTGCCAAAACCTAGCCAATCCAACGCAAACACTGGTCTGAAGTGTCAGATCATGGATCTTGCCCAGATACCGCCCACCGATCATCACAAGCTACTGAATCGCCCACTGATGGACTCCAAGGCAATGCTTTCCCGTGTCAAACCCATCGTTGACAACATCAAATCCAGTGGTGACGATGCTCTGCTCAAGGCAATCATAAGTTTTGACCGATATCCCACTGCGACTATCACCAACCTGACTATGAGATCTCCCTTTGGTCAAGAAACTATGAAAATCACCTCGGAGGCTAAAGAGGCCATCGACATTGCTTACAATAATATCTACGCTTTTCACGCTAAGCAACTCGAAAAGGAACGGACACCTATGGTGGTGGAGACTATGGAGGGTGTTGTATGCTCACGGTTTGCCCGCCCCATCGATCGAGTTGGTCTCTATGTACCAGGCGGGACTGCTGTTTTGCCCTCAACCGCCCTCATGCTGGCTATACCTGCGCAAGTTGCTGGTTGTCCGCATATCTCGATTGCTACTCCTCCAAGGCCTGACGGCAGTATTTCGCCTGAGATCATGTACATCGCTAATCGATGTGGTGTCAAGGAGATCGTGAAAGCTGGTGGTGCCCATTCGATCAGTGCTATGGCTTATGGGACTGAAACAGTCACTAAAGTGGACAAGATTTTTGGGCCTGGAAATCAGTTTGTGACAACAGCTAAGATGTTGGTCGCAAGTGATGTTGAAGCTAGTGTTGCTATTGATATGCCTGCGGGACCGTCAGAAGTTCTTGTCATAGCCGATGAGTCCTCTAACCCAGCTTTTGTGGCCGCCGATCTTCTTTCACAAGCTGAGCACGGACCCGATTCTCAAGTTGTACTTCTGGCTGTGAATGTTCCAGATATCTTATTATCTGAGATCGAAAACCACATCGAAGCTCAAGCATTACGCCTACCACGTCTTTCAATCATTCAACAATCTATCCCTAGGAGTCTGATAGTCCGAGTCAACTCGATCACGCAAGCTTTCGATTTAAGCAATGAATATGCCCCCGAACATCTCATCCTTCACCTTCCTAATCCGAGCCAATACCTTCCCCAGATTAGGAATGCTGGAAGTGTCTTCCTGGGAGCCTTCTCTCCCGAAAGCTGTGGCGATTATGCATCTGGTACTAACCAGTAAGTGGATTCATATCATTAGCTTTTACACATCGTTGAAAATACTTACTCATGTTTCAATTTTCTAGTTCACTTCCTACTATGAAGTTTGCCAAACAATTCTCAGGTGTCTCTACATTAGCATTCATGAAACATATCACTGCGCAAGAATTGACGGAAGATGGATTACGTCGATTAGGACCGACTGTGATTAAACTTGCTGAGATTGAAGGACTAGAAGCGCATGCTAATGCTGTTCGTCTTAGACTTGATAGTAGCTCATAAGATGTTATTACTGCTTGCTATATCAAATCATCTTAAAAGTATCTTGAGTAAATTAGACATTCTTGGGCTTAGTTGATTGCCCGATACCAGAATCATCTCCTATCTTCTCTTGAAAATCGTGCGCAGTCCAATGGCTCTTACCTTCATTGGTTTTATTTTGAGGAATCCCCTTTGTGAATGTGATTTAGATAGCAATGTCCCACCAAACCAAATACTGGGTGTATCATCCTCAATATTTGGGACCTATTTCCAAAGTTAGTTGAAGTCAAGATGAGCCCCGCCCCCTATCCGGTGATTTCTTGCTCGCCCATGACCCGATCCGCCGGATTCAAAGTATTTTCCCATCGTGTATTCTCAAATTTCCTCTAGCCTGACCTCCGACCGGGGTATCCGGCGGATATCCGGCGCCCCGTTGTTTCCGAGAAAAAGCAAGCAGGAAACCATCGTAAGTCCTTGACAGAAGAAGAAAAACAATTTCAAAATAAAAGGATAACAAACCACACTTAATTTGAATATAGTCGCTAGTAGGGCTGTGACCTGGACCCGAAATTTCGGGGGCCGGACTCAGTGCCAGAAAAAGCCCTGGGTTGACCCGAGGTCCTTGTAGAGACTCACATGGCCAACCAGGGCAGACCCTGGAAGACCAGGCCCTGGGGACTTTCAGGGTCAGGCTCAAATGTGGGGGGGGAAGACTCGGGGAGGAGACCATAACTATCATTTTTTCAAAGTCACTTGTATAAAAACTTATATAAAAGCTTGAAGAGCCTATTTAAAAAGTAAAAACAATTGGGACACTACTGATGGTGAGAGAGTTTTGGCAAAAAAAATATTGGCCACCCGGCCCGGCCGGATGCCAGGGGTTCCCGCAGGGCACTTGTGACTCTCACCAGGTTAAGCTTAAAGGCCCCAGGGCTGGTACTGTTTGCTCTGAGAATACCCTTGGGCAGAGTTGGTTGGTCAGGGCCGGGTCCGGGTCACAGCCCTAGTCGCTAGTGCCAAGCAGCGTAGAACATTGGACCAGGTATTTACAAAGAATTCCAGTTCAAGGCAATAATCACTTGTGTTGTAGAAATTGAGTAAAAAAAGAACTCGAAGTGGTCAATTTTAAATGAGGTATCTTGATTGCCACCAATGCCAGGACTCCAACAGTATCCTCGGCTCCTAGATTGGGCAATTTTTGTCTCTTGGCATCATTTTTTTGGAGTAATACCCATAAGTCCAACCTTTTACGTTTCTTGGTACTAGCAGCCATATATCAGGAGAAAGGAATAAAAAAACACCTGAAATTCAAAACAAACGTAAACCCAAGCCCTTCTCAAATTCCAACTCAAATCATCAAAATTCAATCAATGTGGTGAAAAGTCAAAAAGAAACTTGAGAAAACCTTGAAAAGAGGAAAAACTTACAACTGAAGTTGTTAAGCCACATTGACAATCCTAAATTATCAACAAAAAAACATATTCCATTTGTAGTTGGATATCCAGGAAGAAGTACACCACAAAGACACCTTTGAGCCAAAGGGTATCTGGATTGTGTGGGGTCCAACAACTGGACAGACACCCAAGATCAGTGGACATCTGCACAGCATCTTGCAGATGTGGTGATGGTGTCTGAGGGTATCTGACCTTGCTTGGATGTCTGAGTTTGGATGTCCAAGAGGATGCTTTGCAGTTAAACTTAACAAAGTCCCCTCTTGAGATAAATCAAGTGAGCCTGCAAAAGAGGGACTTACAACTAATTGTCATGTCTTGGCATGAGAGAATTAGCCACTAAGTCCCCTTATGTCATTTTTCTAGATTTCTTGCTCTCCTCACTAATGAAGATGGGTTTGTGTTTCAATCAAACTGTCTCAGAATGTGTTTCTACATGAGCCCACAACCTTCTATTAATGGCACTGTGGGTGGATTCACCAAAAAGCTGGTTTGAAGATTTTTACAAAATCAACCTCTACTGAGGTGTTTGTACCCTACAGCCTGAATGCAGGCTGCACACCAGATTACAATCTGGGCATAAGAGCTCAAAAACTCACCTAAGAACAGAATCATGCATTAGTTTTTTGAGGTTGAAAAGGAGCGCAAAAAATGTACAAACACATTTTGAGACAAATGGATTGAAACACAAACCCATGTTCATCAGTGAGGCAAGTGAGAAATCTACAAAAATGACATAAGGGGACTTAGTGACTGATGCGCTCACACCAAATTACAACAATTAGTCGTAAGTCCCTCTCTTGTGAGCTTGCTCTATTTATCTCAAGAGAGGACTTTGTTGAGTTTACTTTGCAGTAGTTGCAGGACAATCACATCTCCTGCAAAATGATGAGACATCCAAGTAAAATCCGGGTGTCCTTGTGGTGTAGTTTTTTCTACTCCCACACCTGGCCCCTGATGCAGCGGATTCTCTGGTTGCCAGAGACTTTCTATGCCTCATCCAACATCTGGATCTGTTGGGTCCTCCAATGCAGGACCCGGCAATTCTGGGTTTGGGGCTCATCTTGAAGTTGAAGGATATTGTTGATATGGCCTCAGCTTCAGTTCTGAAATTTGAAACAATACACTCAAACAATCCAAAGATGAACTACAATTGTATAGCACTCTGACTTTTCTTGACGTCAGTAGGCTGCTGCCATTGATTCAGTCTGAATTCCTCCTTTTAATCTTGAATCTTGTATTCCTCTTGGGAAGCTTTTTGGTTCAGATCATATGTCTGATTCTTCATGCTTTCTGTCTTTTGATTTTGTTCATGATCACACAACACATAGAATGATGATTAGTCCACCTGGAGAACACAGCCAAGTAGCTGTAACAAGAGTTTCTTCTGTGTGTGGGTGAGACTAGCAGTGTACTAGGGTTTTCAGAAAATCAATATGCAAGCTGTAAAAAGACTAACAAGAGACATATCTTGCATCTGGACTTGCATGTTGGCCCTTCCCAATCCTGCCTATTGATTTTCCAGTTTGAATGCCATGAGGTACATACAAATTCCACATCAGAGGGTTTGTTTGAGATTCAACATTCACCATAATTGCAACATCTTTGACTTGTGCATACAAACCTCATCTAATCACAATCAGTCAGTCAGTAACAAATTCCTGTATTTTTTTTAGTGGGGATTGGTACAGAGGATATCACTGGTAGGAGCTGTTCAGTATTGTGAAGTACTAAAGGCATTGGAGATACATAATGAGCACAGTGATTTCTGACCATCATATTTGATCCTCTTCCTGATTCATTCCTATATTGACTCTTGATTCAAAGTGAACTCCTCAAAATTTCTTTATCTTTGAGAAATCTATATTGACCATGTCAAAGACTCATCTTGAATCACCTTTTTTTGCGCCATTGAGCTTGATGTTCTTTCTAATGATGATCTGGATCCCAGTCACACACCAATTTGAATACATGAAAACATGGAGAAATCAAATGGCTTCTAGTGGCTCTTCTTCAGATCACAGATTGCAAGGGATTTCTCACCCTGGCCTTCAATGGTCCGGGTTTTCCTGCAAAGGTAATAATCATCAACAAGGTGTCACCATAGCAACCACAAGACAACATACAAGATCCCAGATATTCAAGGCTAAGATGATGCTCAACACTCTCAAAAACATTTATAATTTTCTTTCATAGAGATGCCACATACAAATATTGAAACAAGAACTCATTCTGAAGATATGGTCAATAAGAATGCACAGATGATGCACCATGATGATCCATCAAGTGATACTGGTTCATGCAAAAGGCAAAGGCTTTCATTCAGTACACTAAGCTCTGCCTGAAATAACATACCATTGTCTGAAGGCTCAAGATTGGATGATAATGGCTCTTGGCCAGCTTTGAAACCAATATATATATACCCCAACTCTGCCAAGAAACTTCCAGTCTTTATCTCAGGTATCACATTCATCCTCCCAGAAGACTCACACAGATGGTCAGAGTATTGCATCTAAACACTGTGTCTAAGTGGTACTTGCTTGTTGATGAGAGCACACCAAGTCCCTTTTAGGCAGACAGGGAAGTTGTGTGCACTTGTCAATGGGCAAACACTACACAGACTTGGTGAAAGAGACCCTGAATCTCTTCCCAGTGAAAGGCTCAAAGGTAGCCTAGAAATCTGGACAAACTTCAGGAAATTTACACAAGGATACCCCAGATTTGAATGAGAAACTCCCATATCATAGTGAGGAAGATGTCCAGGAACATGAAGAGTGTGATGGGAATGATCTCTCAAAGAGGACACAGAGAAAAACACATTAGATAGTCACCTTGTCTCAATCCCCAATTTTTCATCACATACCTGGGATGGTCAAGTTGCATCTACTTCAAAAGATGTGGTGCATGAGCTCCAGATGTTGATCATATGCCACCTAAAGCATGCACTGAAAACATTGGAGCTTAAGGCAGCAAAAAAGATTTGGAATAGTGGAACTGTTCTCCCTTTGGTTCATTGTGTGATTTACCATGATCCAGACTCTGAGACTTCACAAAGGGCAATGAGGCTTATTGCAGTTCTTTTTGAAGCCTACCATCAAATGTTCCTGTTACCTGACATGCAGATAGATTATGATAATTTTGCCAGATTTTTGGCTTGGACTACAGATATCTTCTATCAAATAACCAGTCCCAGACTTATATCTGATTCATCAATAAAAAAAGAAGAAGAAGAACACAAAATTCTGGGCCAAGCATGTGATTTACATCCAGTGGCTTGAGCAATCTTGGTTTTGCATGGTAATACACCATTCAATCACAAACTGTTTTGTGCAAGTCATGAATATGCTAAACATCTTATAAGCAGTACATCAATCACAGAATGGGAGAAAGACATGCAGAAACAGCAATTAATACCAAAGCATTATTGCACCAGTGGGTAGTCTTTGGACAGAATGGGATAACCAAGCAAACCACATCATATCATATCAAAGTTTGTTTCAAAATTTCTTGATCGAGAGGATTTATTCAATGGACTCATTTGTATGCAACTACCTGAGCAGCCTGTCATAAAGATTGTTATGTATGGTCAATTAATAAGGTAACCATGGTACACCCTCAAGATCCAGGACACACTCAAGTGTGCCGTGTTATAAGTCTTGACTTCCTTCACGCGCAGGGCGTCATTTATGCCTCTGACGTCTTTTAGTCTCCCTACTCAATCCAGTACTTATCATATGATGTCTAATATTAGCATGAACTCATTACGTGAAAAGCAGCCCCGGAAACTTATTATTGCACTCTATGGGTCTTAATGAGACGTCTCACTGGTCTAGTACATCTTATGCACATGCAAAAAAACCGAAAAAATCCAACTCATAGCCACTGGAGTTGGACGAAAAACGTTAATAAACAGATGTGACTATAGACAATAGGTTGAAACTCACTTCTACGGTTCCTGGAGGTTTTGAAGAGATGTCGTAAGTGACTCGATTTACCCCTTGAACCTCATTTGTGATACGTGATGATATCCGTCTTAGAACATGCGGGGGGAAATCAAACCCTACACATTTGGAAATTTGTGAACAATCGAGATGTAATGAAAACAGAAACCGGTATCTCACTCACAATCGGCGGTCATGAAGTCCTCCGTTTTGACTGCCCTTAAGACAATTACTTGTTCGTAAGTTCTTTTGTCACCTTGGACACCAACGGCACGAACTGGCAACAAAACGGCAAATGCCTGACTGATTGCATTGTACAGATTTGGTTCTCGTACAATCTCCTCTAGATAGATCGCGTCTGCTTTTCGGGCAATATCAAGCTGGCTCCTTGTTATGGGACCCAAGATTCGGATAGCTAGTCCAGGACCTGGGAAAGGATGTCGATTAACCAAATGGGCCGGGATACTCAACAGTCTTCCCAAGGCGCGGACTTCATCTAACAGTATCGCAATTGATGATATTAGCTAAACGATGACTTTGAAATGGGTAGTTGAAATGATCACCTTTAAAGAGTTCACGAAGGGGTTCTATGAGTTTCAACTTCATATCTTCAAGTAACCCTCCAACGTTATGATGCGTTTTGATAGTTGCACTGGGTCCTTTGAAACTAATACTTTCGATTACATCTGGGTACAAGGTACCCTGTAGAAGGTATTTGATTCGGTTCTGCGAGTCGTGAGATCCTGACTGCTTCTGAAGTTCGACATCGATTTCTTCGGCTTTAGCTTCAAAAACCCTGATGAAAGTGTTTCCGATGATTTTCCTCTTTGCTTCGGGGTCTTCTATATCTTTCAAAGCGTCTAGAAAAGCGTCTGTAGCGTCCACTACAGTCAGGTTGACACCTAGATCCTCATTTAACATCTTATGGACTTGATCGGCCTCGTTCAATCGGAGAAGACCATTGTCAACCATGATGGCATGAAATCGATGTCCAATTGCCTCATTCATCAGTTTAGCCGCCACCGATGAATCTACACCACCAGAGACAGCACCAATCACATGATCTTCGGGTCCCACCACACTTCGAATTCGAGCAATTTCTTTGTCAATGAAGGTTTCCTGTGGCGAGGAAGTAGGATGATTCGAATAAGCGCTTAGGACCTCCATCGAAGGAAATATTCATATAGCACACCATCGTCCAATCCGTCTTCGATTGACATACACCCACAACAAATCGTTGGATGATTTCTTTTCCCATAGGAGAATGCGTGACTTCAGGGTGGAATTGTACACCATAGATAGGCTTGGTGAGGTGACTGATCGCTGCATAAGGGGCGGAAGGGGTGTCTGCTAGGATCTGAAAATCTTCCGGCAAGCTATCTACACGGTCCCCGTGAGACATCCAAACCTGTTGAAATGTGTGATTGATGAGGATATAGAATGGAGTCATCAAACCATCATCAGGATGAAGATATGGAAGTACGAACCTGAACTTGGTCTCCCAGGCCATCGAATAAGACATTCGGGTTCCCATTGCTATCGACCTTCCGGATATCAAGCATAGCGCTACCATATTCCTTACGATCACAAGCAATGACTTTACCCCCAAATGTTCGAGCGATCTCTTGTAATCCATAACATATACCCAAAACAGGTACGCCTAAGGTGAAGACGTCCGGGTCAACCCTAGGAGAATCTGGCTCATACACCGAGTAGGGAGATCCAGACAGGATGATTCCCTTGGGCCGCCATTTCAGCTCCTTGATTTTGAAAGTGCATGGTAGCATTTCACAGTAAACCTAAAAAGTTTAAGATGTCCATTGTACGTCAATTACCGCAGTCATCTGGAACATGACGCACTTCCAAGATCTGAATAAGGCATTACGTTGAGTTCACGACATCGTCTTGTGATCAGGTGGGAGTATTGCGAACCAAAGTCAAGGATCAAACTAGAAAGCGGAATCAATAATCAAAATCAATCAGCATCATGCCCAAGTCGAACAGATTTGCAAGCCATGTAAAAGAAGACTGACATGGTATCATATGATTGAGCAATGTCAGTCAAGGCGATGACAGCCGGGTCGGTGTTGATGGAAGAGGCAGTTGCCATCGAGTACGATTGTGATGGGTAAAAATTGAGGAAGAAGAGCGATTGAGGAAGTTTGCAAACTTGAGTTGTCTGAACATTTTTTTGTTGAATCTGATTTTTAATGCGGTCGCACTGTATACACTTCTACCTTGTATGCGGCTACTCTCTATAAGGATAACTCAATATGCTCATAGCGGGTATCAGCCCAAAATCTTTGCACACTCTTCCTCTTCATCCCCGGTCATAGGCGCGCCCAGGCGCAGACACTATCAGGTAAGACGCGCTCAAATAGGAAGTAGAAAAATTCTGTTCAACAATGGAAATCAAGGTTTTTATAGATGCTTGGACACAGTTGAACACAGAATTTTTGAGCCACACTGACAGAAAAGACCAGATTCAAAGTCTTTCAGAGCATCAGATCCATCAAGGTTGTTATCCGAGCTGCTTTCAAGCCTTGGATCTTGACTCGCTGTGACTGAACTACTTGTTTTTGATAAGATTGGCTGGCAAGAAAGTCTTATTGTGACTTGTGAGATAGTCCTTGGTGTATGGATTCCATTTGGTTATAATCTTTGGTCTTGAATTGCACGTGTGATGTCTGCAATACGGCATTCACCCTCATCTTATGAATGGGCGCCCATCCCCCATTTTCAAGATGTTTTGGCGCGCCTGGCGTGACTGGGCGGCCGCGCCCACCACCTGAATCCCCGGGAAGTTTGTGCTGGGATTGATATGATAGATACACTCATGATCAAGAGTCAAGGAAGGTACTCCAAAAGCCTTGCACTCAAGTAGAATTTCCCGGTCTTAGTCAAGCCCGAGATTTTACCGCGTTTGACCCTTGCTCTGAGTTGAGGATGTAGTCACGGATCATCTTGAGAAATTAACTGACTGGTACCCCACATGGTATTTACAATTGTCCTCAAAAGGCTTTTCCACGAGCCACATGAAACTCCAAATGGTGATCTAAGCAGTGTGATACCCTCCTGAACGATGATGCTCACTAAGAACAGCAAGTCTCACAATTCTCATTGCGTGCTTGTCCTCTCACATTCCAGTCCGGTCTTGCCAATAATATCATTGTAAGTGGCCATTTTGCAATTTGTCTTTTTTCTACCTCATGAAGAGGTCAACGGCTGTTGAAATTTCATGGTAGATGAGCCTGTTCTTACATACAATGAACCCATTACGGCAAGAAAAGACAGCACAGACCCTTCAAGAATTTCATTTGTCTCCCTTCCGTATAAATTATACAAGCCTCACATTTGTAATAAGCTGCAGACTAGCTTTGACACAGGGGGTTGTCATTGCGCGGATTGGAGCATCTAAGCAGCGNAAGCCTCACATTTGTAATAAGCTGCAGACTAGCTTTGGCACAGGGGGTTGTCATTGCGCGGATTGGAGCATCTAAGCAGCGGATCCTCGCCTTCCCCTTGTACCTCGTCCTCGCGGTGCTGGATACACACCTCTGGCTGGACGCGGGGTAGTTGTATCATTGGACTGAGCTTCGACAGACGCAGGAATGAGCCCCGTTGGCGTTTGTTGCGCCATAGATGATGGATGTTGCCCCCGGCCACGTGGAGGGCCTCCACGTCGTGAAGCAAGAATCCTCGCTGGTGGAACGGCATGGTAGCTAGGTCTGCTCGGCCCATTGGTCACGTTCACGCCCCTTCCCCGCCATGCGGAACCTCTGTTCATGGATTGAGTTGCGTTGTTTGTTTGTAGGACGTCTAAAAGGGATCCTGGTGCGGCGG
>KZ124001.1:0-15402 GCA_002157025.1 Melampsora abietis-canadensis | reverse complement strand
CTTTGCCTATAATCCACAAAATGTTGTAAGTAAATTTCAATTGATTTGTTAACTATTTCAGATTGGCCATCCGTTTGCAGATGGAATGCTGTTGAAGGATGCAAGTTAATTCCTAGTCTTTTATCTAATTGCCTAGTGATTCTAGAAACAAAAATACTGCCCCTGTCCGATACAATGGTCTTTGGTGTACCATGAAGTTTCCACACATTGCAAATCATCAAGTCTGCCAGTTCTTCTGCTTTCATTGTTTCCTTACACGGGATAAAGTGCACCATTTTAGTTAAACCATCAACTACCGTGAGTATGCTATCACATCCATTTGAAGTTGGCAATTTAGTGATTAAATCGTAAGTGATATTGGTCCATGGTCCTGCTGGAACTGGTAGTGGTTCCAGAGTACCAAAGGTTTTCTGTGTTGATGACTTGATACATAAACAGGAATCACACCCGTCGACATAGCAATTGACGTAAGCTTTCTGCGACGGCCATGAAAAACATTGCTTCACTAGACTAAGTGTTTTATTTCTCCCAGCATGACCCGCTAATAGAGTGTCGTGTCGGCTTTTCAGAATATGAAATTTGATCGTGTTGTTGTTTGGCACCTCTACTTTACAAAATTTACACAATACCCCATCTTCCACCTTGTACATCTTTGACAATTTCTTAACTTCTGACGATATAGGGTTTGTAATTGACTCTATGGTGTTCATGATGCATTTGTCAGTCAGGTTAGCCTTTCGGACCATTTCAATGATGTCAGTGTCAGATAGTACATTGTTATTTGGTTTGGTGTTGTCTTCCAACTGGGAGATCCCTAGCACATCAATCTCGTACCATTTTTCTGCGTCATTCAGGCGAATCGATTCATCATCGAAAAATGTGTCTATGCTATCTAGTTCAACTGAGAATGTGTCGGGATCAATGTTAGCTGGTCGTAGGAGCTGTCCAAATGTCAGGCGTTTGTCCTCTGATGGCTTGAGGTCCGGCCGTCTAGATAATGCGTCTGGTTTGCTAGACTTTTGGCCAGGCCTGAATTTGATAACAAAATCAAAGCATCCAAGGGTTTCGGCCCATCTTGCCTGTCTGCGAGTAAGCTGTTTTGTAGTCATAAACGTCTCTGGATTGCAATGATTGGTATAGACAATGACCTCCAGGCGGTTAGGGTTACCTTTGAGGCAATGACGCCACTCTTTGAAGGATGCTACTATAGCCAATAGCTCCTTATCAAAGATTTTGTAGTTACGTTCAGCCTGAACCAACGACCTCAAGAGGTAAGCCACTGGGTGTATCTCATTAACGTCAGGTGATTGTTGAGACAGTATAGCGCCCAGGGCGAAGTCTGAACAATCACATTCCAACAGGAATGGTTGATAGGGGTCCGCTATCTTTAGTACGGGAGCCAAGGTAAATGCAGTCTTAAGCTCTTCAAATGCCTTGTCACAAGCGTCATCCCAATAGTAAGAATTGTTGAGCTTAGTTAGATCATGGAGTGGTCGAGTTGTTTTTGAAAATTGATCAATAAACCGTCTGTAAAAGTTGGCAAATCCAATGAATTGCTGGAGTTCATTGATATTTCTTGGTGTAGGCCATTCCTTACCAGCTTGGACCTTGGCTGGGTCCATCTTGACTTTATTTTTTGATATTAAAAGTCCAAGATATTCAACTTCAGACTTTGAGAACTCACACTTCTCAGGTTTAAGCCAAAGTTGGTGCTTGCCAAGGATATCAAGCACCTGATCGACTACACCTTTGTGGTGAACCCCTTTTTTGGTGTAGATAATTGTGTTGTCCAAGTAAGCGGCAGTGTCTTTTCCCATCCTTCCAACTAATATATCTTGAATGAAGAATTGAAAAAATCCCGGTGCACCGGTAGGTCCAAACGGCATTGTCAAAGGAGCAAACTGACCCTGTTTGCATATGAATGCCAGGACGTCTTCAGATTCCTCAGCTACCCTCAAATTAACATAAGCATTATGTAAATCTAATTTTGTAAATGTATCTGCGTCCAGCAAACTGTCAACCAAATCCATGGTTAACAACAGCGGGTACTTATTCTTTACGGTTAAGGCATTCAATTTCCAATAGTCAAAACATGGACAAAGGTTCCCATCTTTCTTTCCGGTGAATAGAACCGGTGCCGCCCACGGCGACGTCGTTTGGCGTATGGTGCCATTAGCCAGATTTGTCTCAATCATTTTGTCTAGCACGGCGTTTTCCGCTGGAGATAGAGGGATAATCCTCCCGGCTTGAGGTTGTGCCCCTGGAATTAGATCCACTCAAAAGTCGTATCGCCGTCTGGGAGGGAGGCATTGAGCCTTTGATTTTTGAAACAGGTGAAGATGCCGATGATAATAGGCTGGTACCATTTCTTCAACCGTCCTGGTAGGTTGTCTGGACTTCTTGTCAGCAGCTATTTGCGCAGAGGTTGACCATGATGTTCGTGCGGTGTTGACCAAAACGGATCTGCTTTGGGAATGTGAAAACTGGCCAGCTGCTTCTAAAGGAAGTGAATCTGTACCGTGATTGTACTCACATGGCAGGGGCTGATGCGTATCAATCCTGATAGCGGCCCCCTTGTCACGTTTCCTAGCGTGCCCGTTTGATCTCTCTCTAGAGTCAGTCAGGGGTGTGGTTGGATTGGACAAAGCTGTTACCGCAGCTGCATGTGATTTATTTGTGGTCTGGACATTAGTGGTGTTGATCACATTTCGATTCCAATCGTCTGAGGGAGTAGGCTGTGAATTCAAAGGAAAAACTGGCTTGTCAGCTGCTTCAAACTTATGGGGAATAGAAGTCGTGTTGGACTCACACTGCGGGGATGTTAGTGTATCAGGAATGATACACATCCCCTTGTCACTGTTCCTAGCGTCCCCCGTGGGCTCAAATTCATGACCAGACGAGGCTGTGTTAACAGCCGCAGATAAGTCGTGAGTTGACGTAGTCTGTGCTTCGACGGTGTCATTGCTGATAGTGATTCCATTAGTCGGTCGTTGTGTTGGCAGTGGGGAGGGTGTCTGTGAATTCAAAGGACAAAGAAGCTTGCCAGCTGCTTTGGGAAAGGAATCTGTAAAACACACATTGTACTCACATTGCGGGGGTTGATGCCGTTCAACAATGAACGCGGCCCCCTCGTCAGATATCCTAGCGTCCCTCCAGGGCTCCATTCCTTGGGCTAGCAAGGGTGTCTGCGGAATCAACAAAGCTGTCCTGACAGCCGCAATGTTGGTATCAAGTGAATTGACTGAACCAATCTTCCAGTTGATCAATGTGTGGTGCTTCTTGATCCAGGGGATACCAAGGATCCCATTGTAGGAGTCTTTAATCCTGGTGATGATGACATGGGTGGGTGATGTGTTGTGATTGATAAATAAGTCAGTCTCGTAGGATGTGTTACTCCTAGAGCCATCAAATCCAGTCACTATTTGGGAGGTTTGTACGGCCTGGTCAATGATGCCGGTGTGCTGGGCGAATGTTTCACTTAGTACATCATGCGTGGCACCAGAGTCTATGAGAAGGGTAGCAGCAAAAGTTTGGGTTGATGTGGCGCAGGGTTGTTGGGACAGTGATAAAGAGCAAGTAGAAAATATACGTGGATCATTTGCATTGCAGGTTAAAATTTTACTAGCACCTAGTTCTATCACATCCATAACACCTTTGTTGCTTGGGATAGGCACATTGATCAGGCCCAAGCACCGCCATTTTTTGACGTCTCAGCTCGACCAGTACTCTCAACACCATTGTCTTTACCCCCTACAGTAGCTAATTGAAGTTCCAGCTCCGCCACTCTGGCTTTATATCCCCCTTTACCCTTTCCCTTATTAGATCTCTTATTAGGACAATCATTTGCTCTATGGCCTTGTTCATTACAACAAAAACACAACCCTGCTCTCATACGTCTAGCTTTTTCTTCATCAGAGAGGCGAATAAAACCCAATGATATATCCATTGCGTTAGGGTCTGATGTGTGAAAAGTGACAATGGAGGAATCAGAAGCGCCACATATTTTACTATCAATCTTGATGGCTAAATTTGCAATCTGTTCAATACTATGAAACTCCTCCTGTACCATCACCATTGCTACCCTAATTTCCTTTTTCAAGCCCTGTTCGTAATGACTGATAAGCGTAGGCATCTCCCAACCGGTGGCAGTTGCGTGAATGTTGAACTTGTGGGTGTAAGCCGCCACGGAAGTCTTCTGAGAGAGAGTTCGAAGGGCCCGTTCAGCCTTGGATTTCTTTTCAGTATCAAAATACATAGCCTTAAAATTTGTAATAAATCGATCAAAGGTAACAGTATGAGCCTTATCAGAGTCGAATAGATCCGAGGTCAGTGGCTGGGCCCAACTAGCTGCAGCTCGCGTGAGGTAGGAGAGTGCAAATACCACCTTGCTGCGTTTGTCAGCAAATAGGTAGGGGTGAGCCAGCATGTATAACTGAACCTGGCTGGAGAACACCTCTGCTGGGCCACCTCTTATCCCGTTGAATTTATCCGGGGTAGATACTTTGGGGCCCTTAAGAATTGCAGCCAGAACTTCTGATTGAGGTTGGGCCGTCAATGGGGTGGCAGTCTGAGGGTTTGGGAATGAAGCACACCCTTCAATATCAGCAAGTCGGGCTTCAGCATGCTGGGATCTGGCATCAGCCTCCATCCTAAGTCTACGTTCTTCCTGCAAAGACGCGCTGAGCTCGGCTATTTGTCGTTGAATCTCTTCCATCTTGGTAGGGTTCAACTGCGGATGTGGGGTTGTATTGACTGTATCAGAATCAGCGTTGACATAAGCTGTCTGGGTTTCAGGTTCTGAATCGTCGGCACCAAATGTGGGGGTTCTGTATGTGAGTGACGTGGTCGCGGTGATCACTAATCAATTGAGTTCAAAAAAGATTGGTGTTCAAGTATGAGATAGTTCTAGTGAGATTCTAAGTTCAATGGTTCTGTCAAATTCTAATCTTTATTCTAAGGTTTTGATTCTAAGTTCGTTTTGGTTCTAATTTCTTTGATTCAATAATTTTCCTCATTTCTTGTATTCTTGATCCGACAATATGTTATGGCCCAAGGCCCGGGGTCTTTGGTAACGGAAGTGAGGTTTCTGATAGTGTACCTAGGTCTATAATGAGATTGTTGGATGAAGGAAAGAGATCTACAATAGAGTAATGACGTTTCTACAACATAGTCTTTAATACGTGACATGTACAATAGGGCTTTCACAGATCAAGTCATAACACCAACACAAAACTTCCAACAGAAGAATTCTTGGTTACAGAGGCAGAGTCTTGTGACATATTGACTTTTAACGTCTAGATTGATGATCTATGATAATGGGTAGAGGAAGAATTTGAGTGCGCAGTGAAGATTGAGAATAATAAGGTGAAAAGGCAATGAATGATGACAATTTGAATGTTAGAGAAAGTAATCAATTGGAGTCTTGACCCAATCAAGATCTCTCCAAAATCAAGATAGATCAAGATCTCTCTCATGAAGTGGGTCTACAGTCCCTTGCTTTCAAAGTGCTTGGGTCCCTTTAGTCCAAACTTGTCATGATTGAGCAGTCAGTGGCAAGCCCCGTTTATTTGACGGGAATTCCTGGGTAGCCGGGGGATTGCCAGGAGGATTCTCAGGATTCCCCAAAATTCCCCTGACAACCCAGGGACCCCCGTCAAGGTCTTGGTCCAGGAGTTGTTCTAGGTGTTTAGCTGAAAAACCCCGCCGGGGTTGCCGGGCTTGGGATCCATTCCAATGTGGGAAAAAACTCTGACTTGCAGGCACCCCAAAACCTGGCATTTGGGGTTGGCGCTCATCCTGACTTGAAACCACATAATCACTACCAACAACACACATTTTTATACTTTGTCACAAACACTCAATAATGTTGTGAACATTTAGGAACAAACTATGCAGCACTACATGTGTTGCAAAACATAGAAATATAGTTCTTTTGAGACCATGTGCCTATTGGGAAAAGTTGTTTTTCACATATTCTTCTCTGTATAGGTTCCAATTTCCAATCAACTTCAGCCAATCTGTGGCAGGCAATCTTTTGATTCATAAGCCCTGAATCTCCACAATCACCATGCCAGATGAATCATCACCAAGTCAAAACACGGACAATCTCTCCAAACAGCCTAGCCACCTCCTTGAACAGCCTAACCTTGCACAAAGTTCTCTCAAGTCTCTGTCATCCCCTGACCAGTCTGGTCTCAGTAATCTCATCCCCTTTACCACACCATCACCCCCCTCTTTCTTCATTGACTCCATCAGCTATCTATATGGTATCCCAGTCAACGTCCTCTCCAGGCACTCTGGCAAGCCCATATAGAGTCTCTGCCATTCTTGTCAACTCCAGCTATCTCAATGGTGCAACCAGCCAAGAATACTTGTAAATCATTACAACCAATCTCTTCACCCAAGACCACCACTCCCAAAGAACCAAAACCACAGATGGCTTGGGAGAAACATTTGACTTCAGAGGGAAAGGCACCTATATATTTGATAGTTGAGTGGCAAGGTTTTACTTGGGATGATCAAGAGGCCTCAAGTGATGCTGCTTGGATGTGCATGGGAAGGTATGATGATAGCTCAACCAATCATACAACATATTGAGCTGGTGCATGTGAGAATGGCAAACATTCTGCTGGATGTGCTGACTACCTGCACATCAAGGTTTTCCCTACTGTAAATTGGGCTGGTGTGAAACAGCAGGTCAGTTGTCTCATTTGAAACTATTGAGTTGTCTTATCCCACAGCTACTCACATCAATTTCTTTTTTCTAATTATGCTTTCCCTTTATTCTTGAATTCTAGATCAACACACTGTAACAAAAATGTCATAAGGCAGAAGCTTGGTGAGATGGGACAGGAGGTGGTGTTTTTGCACAGACAAAGCCAATAATCAGATTGAAGCTCTACAAAGTGTTGCACAGGACAGGAAATGGGATTCAGACAAGAAGGAAGAGATTAGGGCATTGGCTGCAAAGAAGACCAAAGTTAAGATAATCTAAATTTGTCCTTGAGACCTGTTTGCAATTCTGACTGATCTCAATCTCCTTGTTCAGATGTGATGCTTCTGTACTCCCCTTACTATGAAGTCCTCTTCCAATCATAGTCATTTGCCCTCATATTCTTCCTTTAGCGTCACCAAATCCCCAGCTCCCTTGACTAGTGTTCAATTGCTTCCTATTGATGAATCTCAGTCCACTCAGTACAGTGGTTGAGATCCTACCCAATCATTGAATCCTAATCTGGATTTGATTGCAGACTTTGATGTATCTGACCCCAATGATATGATTGAACCAAACAGCAACTTTCAGCCAGTTCACTGCAATCAACACAACTCAAATGAGATGGTGGAACCCAACATACAATCTCAGCCATTTCAGCAAGTGTCCAGATGTCAATTCCAAACCCCAACAAGAAACAAAGTTTCTTCCAATCTTGACCAAACTCCAAGAAACCTAAGGCAATCTTCTGATAGCGCTGCTGTACTCAAGTCAAGGAAGCCGTCATTACCCAGTCAATCATATTTCCAAAAGACAAATTGGAATTCTGAAGAAACAAACAACAACAATTGGCTAATGCTTCAGCAAAAGGCAGGCACTCACAACACTGTCATTGGGTTTTTAGGAGCAAAACTTGGCTCAAAAACTGCTAGTAAAAAATACTCTTTGGAGGAAGAGGATGAAGATGAATTATCAAAGAAGAAAGCAAAGAGGAAGAAACATATGGGATTGACCTCATCCGCTTAGAACACAAATTGGCTGAAAAGCGTAGGGCTTTGGAAAAAGAACAGAATAGTCCTGGATTATGAATTTCACAATTGGAGTTAAGCTGTGGAAAGGTAGATATGGTTGCTGAATTGACACTTGCTCATGTTCCTCTTGAACAGGCCCAGCAGATGGTTGAGGAAATCCTCAAAGGCTTGGAATGAGTATGATCAGAAGAACTCAAGTCATTATCATTCTTCTACTGAGATTGGATGGGATCATCACTGCATTTGCAACACATTGCTTAGAAAGTTTGATTTTGTTTGGTCAATTTTCCTTGTTCAATTCTTTCTTTCTATCAAAAGTAAAGTAACTCAAAAAAAGTGTGTCAAACAAATGGTGTTTTGTGTGATTCCTCAAAAGAAGTCACCAATTCAAATCAATTTGTGCTATCTTTTATGCTTGATCTTATATACACGTAATTAAACTGGTGAAATGGAATAAGTGTTTACATTAATGAAATCTTTGAAAGGTAATATGATGTCTTCCTTTCCCTCATCCAACAAGCTCACTTGATGTTGTGGAATCATCATTCATCATCATAACAATTATCAACAGGGGTGGTTGGCCTACAAGATCCACCAAACTCACCAAAGATCCCCTCAACCCAGAGAATTCAAAGGTCAAGGCAGCTTGCAAGCCTGGCTAGGCNCCAGCCCCTGCAAGCCTGAGTTTCCCAGGCTGCTGTTGCCATATCTGTCTTCAAAGCTTTCACACATCTCCATTTGTACATAACATGTGGACTGGGACTGCAGATATCCTATGGCCTTGCTACCTACTAACTCCATTAAACACAAACCCATAATAAGACTCACCTTCATCTCAATGCTTTGTTGAAGTTGAGACTCAAGAAAGCACATGTAACGCTTTCAAGAATGAACAACATGTGAAAATGGATATGGCACACGAGTAGATTGATTCAATAATAGTTACAGCTAAGAGCATAGTAAAAATTACTTACAAGATAAGTGATCAAAGAAACGTCCAGAGTAAGACCAATGTTAGACATGAATCATTATGAGAGAAGAAACAGGGGTGATACCCACAAATGCGTTCACCTAGAAACAAGGCCATATGATGTTTTATTCCCTAACTTATCATCATCTGATTATTGTTATAAATACAACTAATAAACCTCATTTGTTCAATACACTTGAGCACAAGAATGACCATAAATGCCTCATTTTGAAGACCTCCTATGAAGACTTGGGATGAAATGAGATATCCCCAACCCCAGTTTAGACGTTATGTACAAATGGAGATGTGTGGAAGCTGCAAAGATGCAAATGGCAGCAGCAGCCTAGGACAGTCAGGCTTTCCAGAGCTCACAAGCTGCACTGACCTTGAAATACTCTCCCTCATTCAGCCAATTTTCCTTTTGGACATGTGTCACAAACCATGTTGTGTATCCACATTCCACTGACATCAACACCACCACCATCCACCATGAAAGTACAAATCAAACTGCATGATCACCAACCAGTTGCATTTGTCCACACTTGACAAAACAAAATCATCTGGAATAACTGTATTCCCCTAGCAACAAACCAAATTGACCGCAGCCAGCACATCCAAATAATCAAAGATTTTCACATCCAATCATCAACTTATGGGTCAACTTCTTTATAGAGAGTTCAAATTTATTTCAATACACTGAAGAAGCTATGTACATCTTTAAAACTTATAATTACATAGTGGGCTTTTTTTATTTTCCAACACTCAAATCAATTTTGATGGTCTTTAAAACTTAAACTTTTGAAATCTCAGGAATAACTTTTTCATAAAGGGATTCAAGAATGTCATTGTATACTTTTAGAGAAAAATAGTAAGACTAACTAATCTAATTGATTTTATGGTATCAGTATTGGTAACTAATCATCTCAGCTGATTGACCTTCTCAATAGGATATCTAAACCTTCATCAAATGACACTTCAACAAATCCCTCTATAATCTTCATTGAAGAAGGCGAAGGACACTCCAGGGCTGCAATCTGTGATCCAATTTCAACGTCATATGAGTGGGAAGCATCATAGCGCAGAGCCAAATGCAGTAGGGCAAACTACATACTGCACACATATTGCTTGACGTTCTCTTGAGGCCCTCAATCCTTCCTGGGCACAATTGAGCTGATTAAATGCAAGCCGTCTGCTATGTCTACTATGATTGCACCAGCGTTATGGCAAGAAAACACACCATCAGCTCTTTTAACTCCAGGAGTAGGGCTCCAATTTAGGAATTGTTCAGGCAATGAAGACCACAAAATGGAAAAATTGCGGTGGCCACTGTGAGGTTGGGAAGATTCTGGCAGTTTGGAAGGCAATGATTGATATGAAGCTAGCAATGGAGATTGTGAATAAAACTTGCTACTGTCCTCTTTCTCATCTTCTTCTTCAACTTCCTCCCCAGAATCATCTGGGTTGACTCCATCCTTGTGATCAAGGGTTCCAAAGGACAAGGTTTTGAACTGTTGCATCATCATTAGGGGTTTTTGAAAGTCTTTAAATCAAAAATTGTAGATCTCTTCAAGGGCTTTTTGATATGGAAAACACCTCTTCCATTCTGCAAAAAGGATGAGGTTTTTGCACTTTCTCAAGGCATCTGTAGGAGCCTGATACATATAGTATAGATCATCGTAAAAGATCACTCCTTTGTTCACCACATAATCTACTCATCTTACATCTGCAATAAAATAAATGTATTGCCAATGGTTGATAACCATCTGACAGATCAACTCATGCTTAATTGAAACAGGAGAACTCTGTCTTGCAAACATGAGAACAGACATACATCTGAATACATAGCTACTATCTCCCTCCATGAATCCTGAGCCCCTTGGTATCACTACGCCCAATCCTTAAATTGCTGGTGAGTTTAGGAAATTGAAACTGTAGAAAGATATTACTAATACATATCACTAATACAGGAGAGGTCAAAAAAATTCAAAAAATATTGGTTCAAATCATGGGTGTTGTCCTCTCATGTTGCAAATTTTGGCAAATTTTTAGCATGGGTTTTGAAGGCCTCCCAATCCAAAATGCTTTATGTCAGGAAATCAAATTTGGTCCAAAACTAGCAAGATTTAAGGAAAACCTCCAATGCTCCAAAATCTTAGAGTTTTTGTTCAATCATCTAAGCACTTGCAATTGAGAAAATCCACATGATGGCTCTACTAGGCTTGTTAAGGTGCAAAACTCATTGTAGTAAAGACTTCTACACTTATATTGGGTTCCTATGTTTTGCTGTTCTTCATATATCTCACCTGTCCTTGGCAATGTACACCACTTCTTTGTGTATGCAAGCTGGAGAGCCAGGATTTGGCATTGGAAATGTGCAGACACTACATGTGTGGGAGCGGCATTGATGATTTTTTGGTCTTGCAAGGTCACTGTCTCTCTACCTTTCAGTTGTGGACAAAAATTGGGTATCTGACATTATTTGCATTGTGGTTGTAAAAATGTAGAAAGATATGCCAGATGATTGGAATGTGCCAAAGGGCCCAACCATCACCTTTCATATTTTTCTGGCCCTGCCCAGCTTCCCTATAATTTTCTGTGTTTGCTGAGTTCCCTAAACCCAGCAGTAAATGTTGATGTTGGGGCAGTGTAGTACATCAAATGGACCGGCACCTGTGGATGGCCACTTAGCTACCCAGTACAGCTGTTAAGCCCACTGCGGGCCAAATTCTCAAACAGAAGCCGGATTCAATTCACCAGAATTTTAGACAGTTACGGACCGCCCCTTGCCTATCCCACCTTCATATTGTATGCTCATCTTATTTTCCCCGGCTAAAATTCACAAGGGGGCCAGCTTTAGTCAAATCCAATGAAAAAACCATATTTCCAAAATTCTTCAACTTCTTTCATCCCAGATTTGTAGTTTGATCATAGATTTAATTACCTTTTTTGAATTAACAATAAGTAAGAATTTTAATCTCCTCACCAATGTATTGATTGATCAGATAATGACTCACCGGTTGATGTTGGTTCCTTATTTTTCTGTTATCCATCTCATACATGTTCTTTATTACAACCATTTTCAATCACCACCAATTCTCATCCTCTCATTGATCACTTTCTACACTGCATAAACCATCTACAATGAACAACAAATTGAAACCTACTGCTACTGCAGCCTGTAAAGCACACAGGAAAAGAGAAGAGCAAGCAATAATAGAGGTGTGGTGACAATATTCAAAATCATTAAACTTGTTGCATCATTCTTCATGATGATAAACCCTCAATCTCTCATGCTCTAGGCCATGAAGATGCACAACATCCCTTCTACACCAAAAAAGACCCCTGCAAAGGTGGAGAGTTGTTTGAAATGCAGAAAGAAAGAAGATACATTAGTTGCTTCAGAAGCTTTGAAAGATATCACTGGATTGATGGTACATATAACCCAGCTCTCAGGGAAGAGACTACAATGAATGAAATGCAGAAACACGGTAGGAGTGCATGCAGGATCTAATTCAACCCAGCTCATAAAGTCTATGTTCTTCAAGATGTGGATGAGAAGGAACTTGTGGTAATTGTAAAATTGACACCATATGAGAAGAAGAATGAGAATGATAGTAAGGAAGTTGATGTAGCTTGTGAATACATCATGAGAGAGATTTTTTTTTGTTAAAGATTGTAGTGTAGATAGGTGAGCACAGACTGGTGCCATGGAAGGCTTTGGATTTTGTAAATCCATGAAGGATGATAAAGCTATTGGTATGCTTGTTTTTCTGAAATTGACTGCTATGATATCTGACAAACATTTTTGTTTGATTAGGAAGTTATATACCACCTGAATTTTTAAAAAACAACCCAAATCTGTTTGCAGAATGGCTTTGCAGAATGGCTCAGATGTCTTGAATTTTGAAAACCTATTGAGCATATCTATGGTCATTGGTACAAAAGTTTAGCCACTCCAATCTTCAGAAATTTCAAAGCTTTATCTTTTGGTACTCTCAATCACAAAGACAGTCTGAATACCAATCAATATGGAGGTAACCTTAGATTCACTATGGATTGTTTTTCTGGCTTACCGCACACCAATAGTGACACTCCAGGTGGATGGTCTCAAGGGATTTGGCTCCAAGCTTTGAGAAAAAGTGCAAAGATAGCTAGCCAGGCTGTTGATGGATATGTAGTCAAAGATAGTAAATTTTATTGGCCTGATCTCGATGTTATTGTTGATTTTTCAAGCTGTAATGGGATTGTAGAGATCATATGCTGCAGGGCCCAGGATTGTCACTGTACTTTCACATCTCAAGACACCTCAAAAGATTTCACCAGGCTTGGAACCTCTGTTCACCGCAAGCATACATTGTAGAAAGGAAAACCACTGCTCTCCTCTTTTCTTTTTATACTTGATATTTTCCCTGTCACACCTTCTATCTCTCATTTCAACTCAGCTCTATAGAATTATTTTATTTTATTTTATTTTTAATTCATTTCAAAATACCTTTCATTCAAGGTATTTAACAGTCAACATTAAGCACATAGAGAATAGTGCCAAGAAGAAAGTACAAGAAAAGAGATAAGTAGAAAATGATAAAGAAAATCATAAAAAGGAATTCAACATAATCAATCAATCAAAAAAAACCCAGATATACACCCAAGAAAGCTAAGAACAATCTAAGGAACAAAGAAAGGAAGAAAAAAATCAAAAATAAAAGAATCACTTAGTACTATGTGAAGGAATGGGGAACAGAGAAATGCTTACATCTAAAAGCCATTAAAACCATCTAGAACCTTCAAGACCCGCCAAGAACCTAATTGAATCAGTGGAATGAGTTAAATTGATACAGGAATTGATTGGAGATAGAACTTTGGGTACCAAGAGAGAACAAGAAAAGCAACAAATAGTTAAAATAGAGAGGAAAGATGAATTAGTTAGATATCATTAAAACAATTGGAAGGAGACAACCAAGAAACTCACCATGAAGTCAAAATGACACAATTGAAGTTGGGTAGAAGAATTGAGTGGAAGTAAAACCATAGGATCAGAATGAATGATTGAATAGAAAAGAGATAAGAAAGGAAGTTAGTGATAGAAATGAAAAGTCAGAATGAGAAAGTTAGGAGAAAAGAAACATACCTTGAGAAATGAGGAAATACATTGAGTCAAGATGAGCAGCTTAGCGTGGGAGGAGCCAGGGATACCAAGCAAATTGGTCAGAGCAAAATAAAAGGCCGGGAACGCAATTGGTTGGAGTTGAGGAGTTGAAAGATATAAAAGGGAGGGTTGTTGGTGAAAGAGAGAAAGGGAACATTGGATCTTATTGCGTTCCTGTGTGTGTTGGATGTCAAGTGTTGAGTCAAGTATGTGTTTTTTTAAAGTGTGATTGTGTGTTCATTACTTTAAGTGGGTGATTGAGTGTTTTTGTGTTTGAGTGCAAGTGTCCTATTAGAAAGTTAAAAAAAGGGTTAGAAAAGTTTTTTATTAGTTAGTTTGTCAAGATCAGTTAAATCAAAAGAAAGAAGAGATAGGTGAAAGGAACTTACCTTTAAAAAGCTTTAGTTGTAGTGATTCAAAGAGTACTGTTGTTGTTGTTGTTGTTTGTTTATTTTTTTTTTGCTGAGCTTGGCCAATCAGCAGTCCTCAAGTTGTCAAAATCCAAAATTGCCAGCTTGTGCCTCTTGATGTAAGTCAAGGCCAGGTCAAGTCAGGGCTCCGGGTTCTTCCAGGCCTGTACATTTTTTACATGTGCTTTTAGCCGTGTTTAACATTGAAATCAACATAATTTTTCTCTGCAACCTCGTGTAGGGTTGTGAGTGGTATCATTGGAATCCAGCAAACCTTGCGGATCCTTCTAGAATGGTTGAATAGTGTTACAGGGGAAAGTTGTATAGATAGAAGTTTACTAGAATTGTCTCATCTTCTTTTGAAAGCAATTTCAAAGGCAGAGGGCAGCTTCACCGCACCCATAGTTTCATCTGCTTTCTCAAGTGGTGATTCTTACCCTCTCTGGCTCTGCCTACACTACACTGTGTAGGAGTTCTACAACATGTGTATGTGTGTGTAGAAAGATAGTGGATATCATGGTGGATGAAGCAACCTATATAAAGGAACCTGAGGAAGGAAAAAAGGGGGAGAATTACAGGATACAAAGTAGAAAGCCGGGTGTGTGTCCAGAAGTCCGCATTCTTGGATACCAGCTAAATCTGAGCAAAAAAATCCTGGCTCAATGCCCACTTCTCTGCCCCCTTCTCAGCCCAACAAAAAGTGAATGTAGGGCTTTTCTTGAGCATTGTTCAATTTGATTTGACCATCAGAGGTCTGGGTTCTAGTCAAAACAAGGCATGAAGTTGGTGCTGAGGCCCTTGTAGGGCTGGGGTTCAAAGATGTGGCCTATTCTGGCTGACCAAGTGCTCAAAGCTGAAGGCATGCCCAGGAACGTGCTTGGCTTTCTATTTTGTATCCCGTAAATGATCTAGGTTCTGGAAGAAGTTGAAGCAGATGGTATGGATGGGGCAAAGAAAAATCCAAGATTTGACAAATCTCCTGCTTTTTGTGCCAAAGAGATAGGGAAAAGATTTTCCAAATGAAAATTATTAGAGCATCCACACTCGTGCGGTAACTTGGATGCGGTAAGTATAAGTTTACCGCAACCGCAGGCCCTTTTCCACACCGGTGGAAAAGTAGACCTGCGGTACTT
>KZ123996.1:0-13847 GCA_002157025.1 Melampsora abietis-canadensis | reverse complement strand
GTACAACTCAGAAGCGTACAACGTGGCCAATCTCAATATGTGACATCTGCGTAACACCTTTCACCCTGTTACATGCAATTCGGATCATAACATATCAGGACCCTTGATGTTTTAATGATAACTGTGCACATTAACTGGAAAACCCAGGCATATGATCAGACACTGGATTACACACAATGAGGTGTACTATACATGGATATATGGCCAAGGCTTTTCCCTGGATTGCCCAAGATTTACAATGACTGTTCAGCTCAGCATGTGCTTGAGATCAATGTGAGGAAAATTTGAGGAACAGGGACCAGCTGAGCCTAGATCATCAGCTGCCCAAAACAAAGCTAACATGATGGTTGTTCAACAGAATTCCAATTTTTAAATTCTCAGAAGATTCAAAGCAATCCAGCACTTCCTTCCACATCCTGTCATTGAGTGTTTCTGTTATAACCTGCATATAGAGTACAATACTAGAGAAGTCACAGACTGCTTGTGTAGCTTCCGGGTGAGAATATATACACTGACTTCACAGCCAGCATAGTGCTTGGTCATAATCCCAAATGTGAAGTGCACAATACCAGTTGTGCGCCGTGATCCGCTCAGAATGATTTGCTCAAATGTGACACCGGCTACATAGGGTGGATTGACTCGGCGNGAGCCAGTAGAGGCCCCGGACCACCGTCCTCGACTTGAGGGATCCTGGCCCTGCGCGCTAGCCGTACCCATGTCATCATATGTAAACCCATGACTCTGTCATGGCTTCAGGCGGATAGCCTCCCTCGCTTTCTGCTTGACCCAGGTACACTCTTGAAGATGGTTTCGATGCAATTCGCCAAGTGAAGATGTTCTCAAGTCTATCTTCAAAGCCACAGTCTTCATCGACCGATCCGCCACCACCACCAGACCGCTCCCAGAGATCCGTATGCTGGAGCGCAAGGGATGCATATTTCACTTGTTTGCGAGGTCATCACCAGAAAGAGGTAGAACTTAAACAAAGCACCAAGTATTATTTTGTGCCGGGGGAAGAACCGAAATCGATATGTGAACGGCAAAGAAGTGAATATCACAAAGACTGCGCACATAGCTGGGTACGTGATCTAGCTGGACTGACTGTCTCATTTTTTCTTGAGCTACTCATAACTTATCTTAATTGACGTCTTGCAATTCTTGTCATGTATACCCCTTTTCGTACCGCAGGTCGAACACTTCAATCAAAGAATCGTGAATGAGCAACGTTCTACCGCCACTCGCCTTGCCCTCCAAAACCCTAACTCCTCAGGCCCCCGTTGAATCACACTTTACAAGTTAAATATCACCTGCTTTAATAATCTAGTCTTCTGTCGATCGTCGTCCAGTTAAATGTTCATCAAGACATTGCGAAAACTCTTTGAAAGTCGATCTAAGCGATTATTGTAACTGAATTTTTCTCCACTCCCGCATCACCTGCTTTGATTCAACGTCTAGCACGTAGGCTGCTGAATGTAACAGGGCTACGATAACACTGGCGTCAGAATTTCATTGCACGCAATGCATTCAGCAGAGTCACACTTCCCTATGAAAACGGAATTTGCAGGAACGGTTTCAAAAACTCGAGCCTGAGAGATCTTTTCTCATAAGACGCGTTTTGCTCCCCAAGACTTTCACAAAGCCCTCCGAGCAACTACCATGGCTAGAGCCTGAGGAATCTTGTATATAACATTGGTGAATGGACAACGACTTCGGTTGCTACAAACTTGTCATTAAAGTGGCTTTTTTAACTTTACCATTTATTCATTGCCTCATCTAGTGGGTCTTATTGCTTGCTGTGAGTGCGCGTAATGCGTTTGGAGGACGTATACTTGAAAGAGATGCCCATGGATCCAAGATAAAAGAGACTCGATCTATGTATTGAGTTTGGGAAATCCGTTGGATCGGACCACTCGAACCCGGCAATATTAAGACCGAGGGTTTATGTTAAGGATCAATGAAAGGTTTACATATGTAGCTCATGACCATCATCATCCGCCAACCATTGCATAATCGGTCATCCCTCCATTCAAATCCAATAGATCGATCCTTTAATCGCATATTCTCAACATCACACTCAAGTCCACACATCACCCGTCATGACCAGCCGAGCTGAATTGATTGCTTGGGTTAATGACCTCCTTCAAATCTCTTACACCAAAGTAAATTGCACAACCCTTGCTCTCTTTGAACGAAGCCTCCCGATCACTGAGCTTTGATACATCCTCTTTCTTGAACTCTCTCTTACTTCAAGATCGAGCAATGCGGAAGCGGTTGGTTTCATTGCCCCTTTCTTTTGTCTCTTGGCGTCTGAACTCACCCATCCTTCCCGATCTTGAACGACCAGGTGCAGCATATGCTCAAATCATTGACTCGATCTACCGTGGGTTCTATCTCCGATTTGTGATTCTGGGGAACTCGAATGAGCTTTCATCTAAGCTTTAATGGCGTGTGCTCATCATGGGGCTGATTTAACTTTCTTGAAAATAGATGATGTCCCATTGAGCCGAGTCAAAATGAATGCAAACCAGGAGTATGAATATGTAAACAATTTTAAAGTGCTTCAAAGCGTTTTCAAGAAACATCAAATTGACAAAGTAAGCTCAAATCATTCAGAGTGAACTTGATCGGGGAACGTGTCTGATATTGGTGTTTTCAAATTGTCCGGATCTTGTTGGCAGCCTATCCCGGTCACGGCTCTGATCAAATGCAAGATGCAGTAAATCACTCTTGGCTATCTCTGCCTTGTACCCTTTACCAATTCCCCAAAGATCGTGCGAGGTGCTGAGATCACCATGATTTATGATCATCCACTGTACAGAGACAATCTCGAATTTATGCAATGGCTCAAGAAATATTGGGACATGCATTTCCCTGGGGGAGAGTACGATGCCGTCGCTAGGAGGAGGGGGGCTCCGTAAGTTACTTCGACGGCGCAAATTGCTCCCGCCACTGTACTCGTGATCTAACCTATACCCCACATGAATTGATTGTTTGCAGTGCCGATCCAAATCCACTGATTGCTGCTCCGCCCGCAGCTCTAAGGAGTTCCACAAACGGTGGGGCTGCAAGAGNGAGCCCCAGTTGCCAGTGGCGGTAAGTCTTGCTTTGACATATTCTTCGCGACGCTTGGTTTTCCGTGACCATTCTACTATTTTCTCACGCATCACCTTCCACTTTTAGGAGTCCGTGCTGGAAGCCGCGCAGGAGGCTCAGTAGCCTCTAGCAGAGAGGTTGAGCAATTGACTGCGCAACTCGACGAGTTCAAGTTGAGTCTCGAAGGTCTAGAAAAAGAGCGCGATTTCTACTTCAACAAGGTAATTTGTGATTCACCTGTTGCCTATATTGAACACTTATCTTCTGTTGATGAGGATCACGTCCCTGACGCTTTTGGATACACGCTTGCTAGTTACGTGATATTGAGATCTTGATTGGAGCCAGAGCTGAGTTAAAAGATGGCACAGTGTCTGAAATCGAAATGGACAACCTGAAACAGATGCAAGCAATCTTGTATTCTACTGAAGTAAGTCTGTCAGAAGGCTTTCACACTGCCTCTCTGTATCAATGGTGGCTATGTCATAGTTTTTCTCGACAAGATACTAATATCTTTCCCGTGTTTGTAGGAAGGATTTGAAGTCCCTGATGCTGAGAAGGGGCTAGTTGATGAAGAAGAAACTTTTTAAATAAATCCTTGTTTTATATTCAGGCCCTATTCCGGTTTTCAGCTCAGAAGTCATCCGTGTAATAATGTTCTATCTTATCCTCAACACCTACCACTCATCATCCGTCATTCAACAAAATCAAGGGGATATATGAAGGGGCACAACTTGAAAATTGACCGGTTGAAACCCACTCTTGCGTTTCGCTTCGTCTTTCAAAAGCGAGGTTATCTTTGTGTTATATGCATACAATTTTACTGCTAATGAGCATGACTTTGGATTTCCTTGAACACCACAAGTGTTTAGATCAGTATGTCTTGTTTCAATCCCTGATGGCCAGTGGTCATCTCAATGCTCAAGACTTGGATCGTGGTTTTCCAACTTTCATCAGTTTCAAGGCTCGTCTAGTGCAAAAGTGATAAATGCTGGATGACTCCCAAAAAGTTTTGGCCTGTGAATCAGCTTTAAATGACAATTGTCCGTACCTCATTGCCAACATTCACGGCAGCTGGAAAGGCCGGATTTAGGAGTTATCCCTCCAGAAGGAAAGAAGACTTGATTTTGTCATCTACACCTCGCCAAAATCTTACATATCAAGAGGCTCCGCTGGCATAGAGAGGCAACTGCCCATGTTATGCTTAAGGGACCTGAATAATCCCTGCATTGTAGCAAGGCTAGACATTAGCCTCAAAAAAGGGGAACATGGTTGTTTATGATGCGAGTCGACCTTCAACCATACATACTTGCGCTCTTTGACTCTATGATCTGGGCTTCAAAACACAAATAGAATCACGGATAAATTAAATTAATTGACTTGTTGATATCGAACAAGGACAGATTAGTAGAACTTGAAGGTGATATAGCAAAATGAAAATAAAAGCCTTTTTGGAAAAGGAGACTGCATGAATTTGAATGGGATTGAATGCTCTGAATATGAACTAATTTCCCACTCACTTGGGGTGGAGACAAGGGGATACCGGCAAATCAATGGTAAGTTTAAAAGAGATACAATTGGGCATCATGCCTCCTCAGAGTTACCGGATACTTGATTTTCATGGCAATGCAATTTGACTCGAGTCTACCTTAGAGAGGTGTTCATCTCGAGCTCAGAGTCGAAAGCGTAGGGAATCAGAACCGGAAATAACGTATGGAAGCATGGCAAGGCTATGGGTACCAAGAAGGGCTCTGTCTCTCAGTCTTCAAGGCAAAAGACTTGATGTCTGAAAAACCTCCATGGTCAATCTGCAACGGCGTGTTGTTTGTCAAAGCAAACTGCGCTACGACTCAAGAGAGTACTTCTCACTAAACTCAACGGCTGATAACCATCAGACTTCATAGATTGGTTTAACTACTTGCTGGGTTTGTACGTTTACTAGCTTGGAGAGCATTGCAGAAATGGATCACTCCATTATCTCATAAGAGTCTCACAGAACGTATAAGATTACGAAAGAAATCTGGACATTTGATTATGACACCGCGATGGAAAAAACACAACTGCAATGAACTAGATTGGCCCGAAAGTACGAGTTACAAATAAGCGCAAACACGAAAGAAAGGTCGAAGTGAAAGGAGTCAAAGTACACGTTGATTGTTTCAGGATCTACATATGCGGTACAATATGATACAAACATGGCTTGCTGATGAGTGGCAAAAGAAACGCAGAATTTTGCTGGATAAAAGATTCGAAGAAATCTCGAGTGAAATCGAGCTTTCATGAATCTCAACCAGTTTGCGTGCTCAATGGTCTCCGAATTGCGATTCCGTAACACCCTGTGATGAAGCACAAGGCAAAGTCAGTGGAAATTTCTATTGCGACGTACGATGATGAACCACAATAGGAGCTTACTTTGCCCATAGCAGCGGTTGAGCTGACACCACCAGTGCAGGTCTTCAACAAGTTGTCGGCAAAGTCGGCGCCCGACCACTGTAAGAGTATCGAGAATCCCAGTTCAGCTGTTTGGCGCCAAGAGTACCAAAAACCTCACACCGTGCAAGGTAGATTTAAATGAAGAAATGGCAAACCTTTTGATGCGTGAGCACGTCGCATCCAATATCACGTTCCTTACGTTGGATTTCCTCCACATAAGCTTTCATTCCTTCCTTGGCAAAGGATTTGGCAAACAGATCGGAAATGTAAGCGTTGGAGTGAAGACCACCGAGCGTGATGAATTGCCAGCACTTTTATTCAACGTGTTAGCCATAGCCACAAGATGTATGAGAAAACAGATGATTTGAACTCACGAAGCCCAATTTTCCAAGCTCCCAGACGTAATCTTTCATTTGTTGAGTAGACAGACCAGCAGCATCCCAATTGAAAGAAGGGCTAAGGTTGTAAGCTAGCCATTGGTCAGGCCAAACGGATCGAACACCTTTAGCAAATTCTTTGGCTTGTTCCAAGATGGGGCTCTTGGTTTCCATCCAGAGTAAATCGGAATAAGGCGCGTAAGCAACGGCTCGGTTGATCGCGCATCCGGTACCACCTTGATATCGATAAAATCCTTCTCTAGTACGTGGCATGTCCCAATCCCAAAAGATGTCGACTCCGTATTCTTTCTTGGCCAATGATTTGGCCGCTTGGTGACTAAGGCCCATTGAACGTTTGACCCAATTAGCGATTTGACTAGGAGAGCTACCTTTCTTCTTCATAGCGGCAGATATCGCATCGGAGTACAAGACCAAATTGGCCTTCAATGTCCAATCATCTTCAATGTTCTGTAAAGCGTCACCAGATTTTCCTTCGCGTTGGGCAGTGTTCATGATATCGACGAGATGGCCGATGTTGGGGTTCGTGGTACCCAAAATGTAAGCATGATCACGTTCATCGACGTTGGTGCTGAGCAAGGTGGCGGCCTCAGCATCAGTACGACAGACGACGATGTTTTCGACACCCATGATATCGAATTGGAGTCTGATGGCAACCAATCGATTGATATGCTCTGAGATTGGGACTAATACTTTGCCAGCCATGTGTCCACATTTTTTCGTCCCCGGTGCTTGATCTTCAATGTGGATGCCAGCAGCACCCTTTTCGACAAACATCTTTGCTAATTTCATCACCGCAGTCAACCCCCCGTGACCGGTATCTGCGTCCTGCATACAAAAGAAAGGTATTTGAGTTGCTATTCAAGAGATCCGGCGCAAGAAAATATAAGAGATTTCACATACAGCAATGATAGGACGGAGATAGTCAGTTGGAGGTGTTTTGTTTCTTTGCTCTGGGCTCATTCTTAGACGAGCTTCTCTTTGACGACGGTCATGAAAGAGCTGAGCCATGAAGAGGTGCTCGACCTTGTTTGGAACCGTGTTGGAAGGATAGTCTTCGAGGGTAAGATATGACTTTAGTTTCGACTCTAGGATCCCAGCTTACCGTGCTTTAGAATAGTACAAGACTTACCAGCGAGATCAGGACCTGGTTCGTTGGTAGAGCTAGCCGTTGATGATGATTGCCACCCAGAGACATAAACTGTCTCCAAATACTTGGCCATTTGAGTCACTTGAACCGGGTCCAATCTGTGTAGAGATGAGGTAATACACTCGTCGAATCTCAGGAAAAGCTGGCCTATGAGATGCATAGAGCAAGAGAGGAGAAAATGCTTACGCTCCATAAGTATGACTCGGAGTTCCGTTTTTGAAATGATTACTCAAGATGTTCCATAACTTTTTTCCAATTTGATTGGACGTATAATTCATGGGAAGTGTACCCCGCTTACTTACTACTTGTTCAGCAGTGTAAGGGCGTACTAATCCCTTGTAACGTGGCAACTGAGAATTGTAATAGACAGAGAAATAGAGAAAGCATTCAGAAGATGAAAAGAGGATGAAGAAAATGAGAAAGAGACATGGACATACCTGCCAAACTTGTTTTAAAGTAGCTACTTCAGATTCAAAGATTTGTTGTTCTTTGTCTACGGCCATTTTGATGAGATATCAAAGGTTGGATGATGAGGATGATGCAAAGTGAGAATGAGTTGATGGAGCTGTTGTAAACTGAAAATGGTCAACAAGTAATACCTGATCATCAACTGACGTCATTGACTCACCGGCTTTCAGAACATCCTTTCAGCCGGAAAAAGATCACATACATTCTATCCTGTCACCCACTGTGACTGACCGGTGCTTCACTTTGAGAGACCGATCATACTTGACATCTTTATATTTAAAATGTGACATACACACTTCAGCTCAATAGAAGCATATATCTTTATACTATGTGAATCTGAATTATTTGAAATTTGTTCAAGGGTTTGTCTATTTGTGTTTTCACACGCTCAACATCGATTTGTATCAACTCCGCTCGGAATCAGGAATCAGCATACAATAACCATCCTTTATCAAGAAGAGAGATAATAAAGATATCAAACTTATCAATTCATCTCATCAAACTTATCACTACGCCAAATCTAAATATCGATCTACTGTCACAACATGTTCGTACAGTATCTTATCCCAATTTCAACACATTGCTGATGGAAATACTCCCTTTTCTGACTCACAAAGGCCTGCATCAAAGAAAACGGTGAGTCAAGTTATCTTATTCCATTGACTACTCCTCTAACTTTTACGTTGTTTTCGTTAGCTTCGAACTCAGGAAGCGAAGAAGAAGGAAGCTGTGAGTGAAATATGCTCAATTCCAAAATTGTGCGATATGCTCATGTTCATCACAACCTCGCTTTGTTCTTTGACTATTCAATCAGGCGGGTGTTCGAGTAGCGACGAATGCTGGTGGTCAGTAACATTCGATTTTCATCAGTCAACCTTCCGCTTCCAAAAACTTCAGCGCCCAAAGTTGAAGCGAATCTCGAATCTGAAGGGCTAACCTATGAATGACACAAACAATAGGTGTGCCCAAGAAACCTGAAAAAGTCAAGATCCAATGTCAAATATGTAAAGGAGAATTTATCGCTTCTATGCCGACCGTTCTTCGAGACCATGCCGCGAACAAACATGTGAAGAATACCTTTGAACAATGCTTTCAGATCACGGTGTAAATCTAACTCGTCAAGATTGTTTATATCTGAAAATTTGCCTTATGAAGTGTACCATCAACCATTTCTGTTTTTCGGGAATCGCTTTCTTTCCTATCCGATCCCCGTAAAGGGCTTTTCTTGTACCACATTGGATCATTCAGGATACCCATCCGAGTTGGTCAAGCAAATGGTTGTTGAAGATAGGTCCTAGTGACAGATTGCATTGTCCATGCTGATCTGTTCTGGTGGAATGTTTAGCTTTCTCCGTTATATAGACAAATCACTAAAGGCTTGGAGGAAGGGTCGGCTTGTATATACGTTTTCTATTGTGTCTATCGGGTTGAGTTTGATTGATACATGTTCCTAATCATGAGTCGCTGGGTCTGGCATCATGGGTCGTAAATCCTATGGAAGCGTTGAGTGGAAGGATATAACTTCACTAGGAATCAATAGAGCTCCTGCTCGGTTCAAAATTCCATTGGTTGGATTTCTGCTTACCTAGTTATGATTGTTTGCTACGTCTGAGGGGATCTATTTGTTGCCTGTCTGTGAATTCCATAAGTCAAAATGCCATTCCGTTGTGGAAAGTGATGAAGCTTTTCTCATTGACTTATTCTCGTGTGACTATGTACCGTTTGTGATTTATCATTGAAGGAGTTTTGCTACATAGTCAAGTGATGATGAATCTGATGGTGTGACATCACATAGACTATGAGTTACATACACATCACTTGTTCAGTTCAACTTGATTGAGTTTGTATTTTGAATGTTTCGTCATCGTCGTCGATGGATTGGCATACAATTCTCTCAACTTTCAACTTTCAACTGTTTACTCACCACTTTACTTCAAAAGTAATGAAGTAATGTTTTACTTATTACTGTTTACCTACTTTCTTGGAGCTTTCACCTTTCTACCCGCACTTCTCATCATCATCTGCTCATCCATTTATTTCACTTCACCTTATGCGAATCTCGAGAGCTCGACTAAAGCCATCTCAATCAATCATGAAGAGAGTCAAGAAGCTGAAATGTCAATTAACAAGGAATCAGTTGAACAAGGCCTGCCTAAACTCTATAAGGCGGGATGGCTTACCGTCCGACAAACTTACGACCCTGTTCAAGCCAGTGATGGTACTTATATGGGCATGTTAACAAACAGCTATCGTAGCTTTATGGATCAGCGTTCGAAGGATCCCAAACGGTCTCGTCCGAAGGATCAATTTTATACTGTCTTGAAGCAAAATGTACTTTTCCTTTACGAAGATGAGGATCAACTTGACTGTGCGGCTGCGATCGAAGTGACACTCTACGATACACTACTTTACCCTGACGCTGGTCCGGATGGCGAACTATATGTGAAACGAAGGGCGATCTGTCTTAGACCTCAATCTCAATCTCTTTCAAATGAATCTACGACCAAAGACACCAAATGTCCCGAGAGCCCAACCGAGACTGGAATCTTTCATGAGCGTCAAATTGCTGGACGTCCCTTACCTTGGTTCATCTTCACGAAGGATAATTATGAAAAAGAAGATTGGTATCATATGCTGGTTGCCTCCTCAAAACTCTCAGGAATCAATGCGAAGTCTACTTTTGCAAAAGATACGTCTTTATTCGATCCTGAAGATATGGCCAAATTAGTCGACAGTATCGATCGACAGCCAGACCCCATTCCTATGCGATGGCTTAATGCTATGATCGGTCGAATCTTTCTCTCGACTTATCGAACTTCTGCACTCGAGACTTGGATTATTGATCGGATCATGAATAAGCTCACACGGGTCAAAACTCCTAGTTTCTTATCCGCAATCAAAGTGCGAGAAGTCAACGTTGGTTCATCAACTCCTTTCTTCAGCAAACCGATGCTGAAAGAGCTGACGGGTGATGGAGACGCTAGTATGGAGGTACATGTGAATTACCAGGGCGAGTTCAGGATCACCATCGAGACTGTAGCTACCATCAATCTGAGTGCACGCTTCAAGCCTTATGTGGTCAATCTTGTTCTTGCTGTTGTTCTTAAGGAACTTGAGGGTAACTTATTGCTTAAGATCAAGAAGCCACCTACCAACAGACTCTGGTTTGGATTTACAACCATGCCCCGCTTAGTCCTTCAACTTGATCCTGTTGTTTCAACCCGTCAAATCAAATGGGCCTTGATTTTGAAACCCATTGAGTCAAGAATCCGTGAAGTGGTAAGCTTGCGTACAAGATGATACTACTGATGACCTAGACGGTATGCTGATATTCCGTGCCATGGGCGTCTCATCTTACGGCAGGTTTTAGAATCCATCGTTTTACCTCATCTAGACGACTTGGCTTTCTTTGATACCCAGCCTTATGTTCACCGTGGAGGGATTTGGGGTGATGCTGCTCGCAAGACCGAAACAAATTCTCCTGATGGCTCTCCATTCGGCGAAAAAGTGCACGAGGATAGTACAGAGAAGATCTCATCGCCCATGTCATCCCACGATAGCAATTCAATTCTCGATCCCGAATATAATCATTCCGTCAATGCATCCAGTACGAGTCGTGAGCCGACGTCAAATCTGGACAGTTTAAGGCAGCGAACGACCCAGAAGAATCCACAGGATGCGGAAGAGTCAACTGCCACCGATGCGCCAATCCCAGCTACCGAGTCAAACTCTTTGCCTGTTCTACTTACCAATCAAGAAGCCAAACGGAATAGCTGGTTTTTGAACAGCCGTAGACAAGAAAGCACCTTGTCTCCCTCTCAGACTTCTCCGCGTGCCCATGCAAAGCCTGATTCCGTCAACGCTTCCGCGGAGTTTGACGGCGAGGCCCTGGCGAAGTTGAAAGAAGTTCTCAGGTCACGCTCAGAGTCGAGTCGAGTCGTTACCCCTTCGCTCAACTTCTCCAGTTTGTCCAACGACTTGAGTTTACCGACCAATGCTTCGCCTGATATTGAACCACTCGATCCTCCCAACAATGGCTACGACGAGACGTCCTCAAACCTCACGTCACAACCAGATTTTCACAAGCTTTCTTACTCACCTACCTCCACCCTCATCAAACCAGGCCAATCTACGGACCTTGATAAGCGGGACACTCCACACGCAATTAACGAAGATGTCGATGTTTCCCATGAAAATCCGGCCAAGACTCCTCGTCGGATGCCACCTCCACCTTCCCACCGCCCTCTAGCACCACCAACAAATCTACCCCCTCCGCAGTGTCAAGTTGGTGCTGGACTTGCAAGACAGCCATCTGAAATTTCTCTAAGCTCTAATACAATTGCTGCTTCAACTTCCACAACATCCATTCTCCATCAAATCCGAACTCGTACGGCTGATAAAGAAGCGATTGCAGCTAGTATGACACAGGCCAAAGATGTGGTACGGAAATGGGGGGCATCATGGACCGCAAAGCGTAAACAATCGCAGGCAACGCCCTACACAAATGGTTTCAACCCAATTCCAATTGATACACTCCCGGAGGCGATCGCATCTAAGACTGCTAACCACGGGTCATTGGTGGACATAGCTGATGAAGAATTTCACCCTGCAAAGCCCACGAAGGTGAGCGATAGTTTGATAGTCGATAACCTTGCCGATGGGGAGGAGGATGGTGAAGTTGGCTCGCACCAAGGAAAAGAAGCAAGAAATGAGACGATGTCTCTCAACGAACATCACCCTTCATCAATCATCGCCCCTGGTTCATCAAACTTTAGCCCAGAGTCCAGAGCCTCTGAGCTACGCCATAAGACTAGTACCTCACGATTAAGTCTTGCCCCCAGTGAAGAGAACTCGGCTAAACGCAATCGTACGATCTACACAGCCAACGGACAGTTCATCCCAGCGGCTCCACAGTCTACCACGGGTCTCAGCATCTCATCAGCTCAGCTGGTCATTAAGTCTGGTTCGTCTTCGAGCTCACTGTAGCTCCCATTTCATTTTCCACTTGAGCTTATCCGTCCCTCGTTTCGCACAGAGAACATCGAACCGCCCAGTGCTGGGCCAACTTCCGGATCTGTCCTGTCACAGCCGTCGATCAGTCCAGCGATTTCCACCGAGCGATCGAGCTATAGGCCTGCACCCATGATGGCAATACCAGGCATTAAAGACTCCAGTCATCGCTTTGCTCTTGGCTCGGACTCAGTTGCCCAACAGTTGTCGTATCCAGACCCCAAACCTTTGGATTCGTCGACCCAATCGGGTCAATCAAGTAACAAATCTGATGCGCTGGGTACGGCAGCGATGGCTGAGACAATCGGCGATGAAGCATCAGAACACTCAGCTCTCTCGCCTGAATTAGTGGGATCTTATCACCCCAAGCCTGACTCCAATCCTGCGACTTCACCTGCGCAGATCGACCAACAAAAGGTCAAATTGACTAAAAGCTCAAATTCTATCCCTGATCAAGTTGATCGAGACTTGGTAGATGTTGGTGGCAGAAGTGTAGAGGAAGCATGGGGGTTGTGATCTGGTAGATCATGGACGTAGCGGTGAGAAAACCAGATAATCATCTGTCATGATCTTATCTAATCAGCGCCGAATGGGTTTGACGAGGGCATTGTAAGTGCCATTCCCATCTGATCTGAAAGACAGTAAAACTTAGCCAAAGCACAAATTGTAGTGTTTTCCAAGAAAAATTGTAGTGTACATACCTGTCTGATCATACTGTAGAACAAGATATCAATCCCACACCAGTTCTTTTTAATCGCATGTGCATCATTTGCAAGTTTTGATCCTTTAGCATAGGTGTATGGTTCTTTTGGATGATCTCCATATTTTTAAACATTGCCATGACCTGTAGAGTCAATTGATGTGTTGCATCCCTACCTATCTGTCAAAAAATGCTGTAGGCATGAATTACCAAAGGTGTGAGACTTGAGGCACTGCCAGGATTAAGCACTCTCCCAATTGGAATAATCTTTTCCTTTTTTGGAATAATTGATTTGGGGAATTACTATTTGGCAAGCAGTTTTTAAAACCTGTTGCCCACTTTGAATAACACTACCAGAAATATAATCTTTTCCAGATGGAAAAGAAAAGTATTGATATAGAAAAATCCTGATACTACGGGAAAAGAGCAAAAAAATATAAAAGAATGTACATCTTGACTGCAAACATCAATCGACTTCCCTTGAATTGAGGAGGGGAAAATGATCGGAGGTTCAATTGGGCACCAAAGATTGATAACTGCACACTGAAACCATAGCACCCACACTACATATGTGCACCAGGATGGACAAGTCAGGAGCTAT
>KZ123991.1:44379-57967 GCA_002157025.1 Melampsora abietis-canadensis | reverse complement strand
CTTGGTACGTCTGGACCTCCTTCCTGTTGCGTCACTGTCAACTTCGGCCAAATCATACTCCCTATTTACAAGATTCTCTTCTTCCTCCACAATGGCCCATCCTTTCCATCCTTTCAACTTCTTCGGCCCGGTCGCAACTGGCCCAGTCGTATCCAAATTGACCATGGGTGCGTCTTCATGGATGTCCATGTAGAAAGTCTTGGAAGTATTCTCGGCTTTCTGAACTGACTCCTTTTGCATCACAGGTTTGAGAAAGTAGTCCGATCTTGACCCAGTTGAAGTGCAGTATTTGATATACTGTCACCCACTTAGTGCCCGAGGTAATCCCTCAGTTGCTCTGCATGATTGTGCAGGATTGTGCCTATCCCGCTTCCACTCTCTGCTATCTTGACGTTGGTCACTGAATTGGTGAGATTCAATCTTTGTGTTTCACATCTAGGCTGTGGGGTCTTATCCATCCCTGAATCTTTTAGGGATTCGAAGTTTTCGCCGCTCTCTCCTTTGCTTGGGACCGTCCGGAATCCGATGTAGCGTTAGTTACTGACTACTATACCGTGAATACCTGTCACTTCCTGTATAATTATGTCCCTCAAGAACATGGCTTCAAGACGCACAAAGACAAGCCAAGTCATAGATGGAGAGCCTCGAGTCCAATCAAAGATGGTTGGTGAACTCTCTGGTGTGGTTGAAAACATCAAAATTAAGGCATTTTTGAAGTGGTGGTGGGACGACTTGTCTAAGAGATAAGATGGTGAATCTTTAGTAGACGCGTCGCTCAGCCACATAGACAGATCTCGAGCATTGAACACTGATCCAAGTCTTATAACACCCGCAGGGGTCGGGATGATTGGAACGATGGGACGCACTTATTTTGTGGTCTTTTGGTGGAATTATTTAACCCCTCACGACTTACCCCGTACCAGAAAGCTGGCGTTTGCCTTGTAGATAGGTCCCAGCCCTATACCAACGTTTGAGCTCACAGATCACCTACGTACCTCCTTTCAGCACGGTCTTTGGAGCAAGTTACAGAGTCTTGCGCTTGTTCTGGTTGATGCCCTTTGTGATCACTGTTTGACTTTGCGCATGTACCAATATGATTCGACTCACGAGCTTTGTTGAGTGGAACGGACTGGTGAGTTGATACAAACAATCTAGTGTTGCAACACATGATTGAGACCATTCTGATCTTTTATGGACATGAGAATGTGTTAGAGTTGAAAAATCTTCAGAGGAAATTGAGGTTGGTCTTCCTATTCTTGTTTCTGAATATAATTGGTTTCACAAAAAAACATTTTGGAGAGTTGATGAATTTTTTAGGTTTCTAGAACTCAGAAAGCTTTTAGTTTCACCTAATAAAGAAGAAGGATAAGAAAACAGGGGTTTAAGAGACTTTGTTTAATGAGCTTGATTATTTGTTGGAAGGAAATGTAATTGAGTTTTATCTTTGGGAATAGGAGCTTAAGTTGGGTTTGGATTTGAAAATGGAGGTGGAGATGAAGATGGATAAGGGATTGGATGAATTGGGTGCTGAGGTTGAAATTGGAATTGGATTGAAATCTTTTGAAAAGAATGTAAGTGGCTTGTTTTTGTTTTTGTGTTTCCAAAAATTAATCTTTTCAATCAAACTCAAACTAATTTTGTTTGTTTGAATTAGATTATGATGAATGAAAATAAGAAAGAAGGGGAAGATGACGCTTCAAATGAGAATGAGACTGGAGATGATGGCAATGAAAATGAAAATGGAAATAGGAATCACAAGAAACCACAAACTGTAAATGAATTTGATTTGAATTACATTGAAATCTATATTGCGCTTTGTTAGGGTCATCAATTTCCTTTATCTTTCTCTTTTAATCATTTATTTCAATTGGTGTTTTTATTACTTTCTTAGCATATCAATTCATTCTAGCTTCTACTACACAAGAGTCTACTTAACGTTGTAAAAATCAAAGAATATAAGATTGCGATTTAAGCAAGTTTGAATTTCGTCGGAAGATTTAAAAGGAAATGTTTGAAGTTTGATGCCTTGCATTTGGGCACTATGAAGGAAAAGGCGAGCGGGAGAACAAGGTGGTTCATTTGTTAATTGGTTTTGGAAAGCGGAGGACAAGAATCAAAATGAGACTATGACTCACTTACTTTTATATTGATGGTATCCTTAGTATCATCGTTGCTCGTCTTCGGCATAAGTATAAGAGAGGGAAGGGGCTTTTGCGGAGGGATACTATGGACCAGCGAGGCTCACCTTACCAAAAGTTGTCGGGTGGGGTGAGGTTGGGTACGAGGGCATCCGCCGGTATTCGGCGCCAATGTAAGGGTTTCCTGGCACGACTGGGAATATGTTGGAGTGGGGTTGAGAAAGGATCTGGCGTCCACAAAGACTGCATCGTAATATAATGAGGTGTGGTCGTCTTTTGATAAGTTTGGGCATCTTGTTAATTAAAAAAATGGGTTGTGTCGAAGTTCATGGAAAAAAAGTTGTTGGGAAACACAATCAAGAGGAGACGCGAGCTTGACGCTATGGGTTGTAGGAGGTGCAACCTTCGGGGCTGGAACCCCCGCGCGCAGCAAGCGGATCCGGATCCTGCGCACTATACGAATACGGCGATTACAGGTATGTCAATATCCGGGGCCTGTATTCCGAATTCTCACGAAAAATATGATTCCCGGATGCTCCCCGGAGAGTGACAGAGAATCGGAGTATCGCTGGAATTGGGCGCTACAAGCCCATCTAAAATGGCGGCCACTCAAAGGTCATCTCAATCTCAGTCTGCCTTTGTTGAATCATCCTCTACCATCTCGTCCGAGGAGCAAGAACGAGAGTGCGAAAGACATTGGGCTCGATACAATTATAATTACTCATCCCCTCATCTCCAGCCTTGACACTACGGATCAAGCGCTCCCTTTCCGAGCAATGGGCCGAGGTCAATACATAGAACCCGTCTGTCATACCAATGTCAACTCCCACTTTGTTGGTCCAGCCGTTATTTGATGTTTTTGTGCCATCCAAATCTAAGGCCTCTGACGGCGAAGCTTTGGAGCTGGCTTCGAGACTTCAGAAGTTGGTCTCATTTGGCTTTGTTATTGGGCTTCAAGTGAATTCCTCGCAACTCTGAGAATATTGCAAAGCTGACAGGTTGGTTTTACAATTTGATTCTCTCTTTAATGAATCAATTTCAATCCTCCAAATTCACTGAGACACTTTGATAGACTTATCCTCTCAATTAACCTGCAAACATTACACTGTCATAACATTGGTTTCGGAAACCTCTTCTCCAAGGTCTCATCTACGCCAATCAATTCTAGAGGGATCCTTGCCCTAAACCTCACTTCACACTTGTTTGTAAAACACCATCTTTCCTCACCGGATCTTGCAGTATCACACCGCAGAGATAATTGTTTTGCACCCTTCTGGTCGACTGAATACATGACGAGGTACGCTTGACATCAATCACTCATTCTTAGTCTTGGCGGGCGTCATGTTCACGGACTTTCTCACGAATAGGAGGGCTGGCAAGCGTCCCGTCCGCGTTCCTCCAGGTCTATTCCTCGGTCCGGACAGCTAGGTCGTATTGAAAGGCCATTTACCAACACATGCATTCACGGTGTATAGCATACATGTTCTCTTTATGGATGACGAACTTATCCACTAAATCTCCATTATCATAATAATTTAAGTAGGCAACAAAAAGGTTGAATGTGGCTACCCATTCACTGAAAGTCATTTTCCACTTGGTGGGAACCGGTAAGCCAGTGTACTTGTCTTCCTCCTTATTCGCCTTTGAGCATGCTGCTGGTCCGAGAAGGTCTTGTTTTAGCCCAATGTTGAAAATTGACAACGGTACATAGCCCTTGAGTGGTTTCAAGTGGTTGACAAAGTACTCCGATAAGGCTACTGGTCTATTCACCTTCATACCCTTTTGCCTGACCTCGGGTTTTTTCATGGTCATTGATGCGGTAGAGTCGGAATTAGTTTAAGTGAGAATAGTTTCCTTCCCTTTGGTTAAGTCAACATATGCGACCTTCTTTGGGGTAAGACCGGCTGATTTGTTGTTTGGATTACTCGTTGCAGAGCGTAGAGCAAGCATTGGAGGAGAGGTTAGTCTGGGGGTTTGACTGAAACTGGCTGTAAGTCCATGAAGAGATTTGTTGTGCCAGAGCTTGTGTTGTTGACCCTGTCAATCCGTTTGCAACTAGCCAGGTATGAAAACCTTTGGGCGGGCTTTCGCCAGCTGCTGTCACTATTTCTACAAGTTGATTATCTCTTTATTAGGATGACAATTGAGTCAAGAAGGAAGAAACAGTCAATTCTTCAGTTATGACTCCAGGAACGTCTACATGACAAAGGCATTACTCTAGGTGGCATGACACATACAAGATGGTTCACGACTTCGCATTCTGCAGCATCACCTAAGGTGGCAATCTCGAATGTCATTTCCGCTTATCATTTGGCATAAGGCCAACATTATCTCTGGCTATCAATCCAACAGGATCTCGCCCACCGACTCCCGCAAGATGGATGATTGAGTCCCAATGGTACCAAGGGTCTGAGTTTGGCCGTTATTGAAAATACTAGCTGGTTCTAACTCTGCAAGTGTGCTGGTCTTGGTGAGTGCATTCACCAAATCTCCAGGGGTATCCGTATAAACGGTACTTGGGACTGTTAAAGTGACCACTTGTGTTGTATCTTCTTATGGACCAGGTTGATCATTGTTCTTTTCTGTGTCGCTTGCGTTCCAGCGACCCTTCGAACTTCCTTTACTCCTTTGGCCACGACTACTCGCCCTGTAGACAATGGGTTCCAAGTCACGAGGTGGAACCAAACCTCCTCTTGTTCTATCACTTGTCCTCTGCATCATGGTGTTGATTTTTTTGATGTTGGGAAGTTTAGGATTGCCAGATGACATGGCAATGATCTTTGTAATGGAATTGTAGTTTGACTTATTTGAAAAGAAAACTTTAAACTGAAGAGTTTAAAGGGTATGCGAGTCAGGAGTGATAAATTCCAGATACGGTGTGAGGTACCTAGTTGATTTGATGCGTGAAGAGGAAATTTTCTGAGTGAAGGAATTTTCTCTTCATCATATCCATCCTCAATGTGTATGAAACGTACATTCGCCGTCAGGCTTTGTTTCAGAATTGCCCATAGGCCAACCACGTACTGTATTTTGTAAACTGATAGTACTGTTGTGCCTTTTGGTACCGTCAATCATTTGCATTGTGTCATGAATGAAGCCCAAGTCACAAAAGAGCCACATGGGGGTGATGTGTTTTTCAAGTCAAATCTGGGGATTCTTAAAGCCAGTTGGGAAATTGGTCCAAGAGTGATCTTTTAAAGCCTCTCACTTCTAAAAATGACCTAGAAAGACCTGACAACTCAAATTGATATTGATATATTAATCCATCTTTCATATTGTTTTAATCAGGTTAAGATTCAATTTTAATATCTCAGCCATCAAGCAGCAAACTTGAAGAATCTCAAATGTGACTTATTGGATTCCTAAATTCTCAAGATCATCACTGACAGTGTTGCACTGCACAGAATTTTTCTTTATTGGGATCCTGATCAAAGAATTCCCATTTTACACCTTTTCAGGATTACGTTTTTGTTGACCTTGATGAAATCATATCACATAAAATTCAACTTGGATGACATAATTTGAATTGATATTCATAAGAGAAAGGATGTCATAAATCTTAAAACTTTGCTCTGCTTGAGGCATGTTCAGAACCAACTACTTTGGCAAAATTCACAATTTTGACCTACACATTTGAATAAACCAGTGTGATATGAACAACCAATCTTGGACTTTGGTCGGTAAATTTTAAAAACAATCTAGTCCTAGAGGTCATGAAAAACTTTCCAGTATCTTGATATGAATTATGAATTTCACTTTGGATTCTACTTGTCAATTTTGATGGAGAAATTTGAATGTCAGCAGGAGGAAACTGATCTGAATTCAAATCCCATAAGGGATTCTTAGGAGCAGTTGTATGACCTGGAACGGTGAATTATTTTGATGACCAACTGAGGGACAATTATCAGGTCCAAAATCTTATTTATGTGAATTAGAATATTTAGATTTGAATAATCAGATGGAGATTAGTTTTTCTAATTTGATAGAATGCTAATTTTGGAGTTGGTGTTGCTATGTATAATCCAAATCAAAGAGTCTTTGTTGATTTCAATTGCATTAGAAAGAGAAATATAATTGAGTTCCTGATTTCTGCTTCAGCGTGTTGATTCTGTGTCATGGTCTTTAAATTTAATGAGATCTCATCTTCACATGGTAGAGGAAATAAAGTGTCAACTGTATGAAGTATAGGGCCAAAAGCACCATACCGATGACAATTGAGAAATTTATTTTCCTGATCTTTGGAACTCTCGACAGAACTTCTATCACAATTATATCACGTCTATGATCAACTACAAAAGGACAGGCAGTAAATTCATCTTGAGGATGTTTTGCAATTCCAAGTGTACGGAAGTTGATTCAATTAGAAATCATGGTAATTGAAGTGAAGATAGAGTGTCTTACAATTGATTCATTGATGCACTAAATTTAAAGGTAACATCTTGGAACAAGATTTAATAAAGGTCCCTGAAGAACAACAAATGATCATTACAATGAATATATTCAGAATTCTCTATAATAATGATGAGTTTGATAGGTGAGACAAGCGTCTCTCACTCACACCATCTTCCTGGGGTTTTCCAATATACCAATAAAAGTCACTGGGTGTATTTTTATATCCTGGACACTCTAAAATCCCCAAATTGAGTGAGTCAGTGTCAAGAGGAAAGACCTTTTGGGTGGGGAATATCTATCACTAACTCTTTGAGGTGCTCTATATGTAGTCTAGTTTGACGTTAAACATGTGCTCTGCCACTGATAAGCTGAGATAGTTCATGTTTGATCTCGAATTGCAGGGAGAAATCGAACCAGTGATACCAAAATAAGAAGGTGAGATGAATGTATATGACACATGGAAATTTTGTACATTGAAAGAATTAAAAGCTATTTACATTGGAAAAGAACCAGGCCTATTTACATTAAAAATCACATGTTCAAATACGTGTATAATATGTATAGTCAGTCAAGGGATTGATGCATACATCCAGAAGGATTGAAAAATTTGAATATCTCGTAGAAGAAAATATGTCAATTCTGCAGCTTCACTGCTTTCTTAAGTAATAGTTCTAAGTTGTAATCTTTGGTTGATAGATTGAGTTCTTGTCTTTCAGCCTTTGTAATGATGTTTTTGAGATAATATTTCCTTACCAAGGATTTAGGAAGCTTCTTTGGAGGGTAAGAAGATCTGTTTTCCTTGTTGGTCATTTCACGGCGTTCCCCGCGAAGTAGTGCCTTTTGAGCAGAGGCACGACTTGGGCCTTGGAGTCGGATCAATGGACAGATAGCATCAAGCTGGTCCATTAAGGCAGTGAAGGCCGAGGATCTCCAAGGTAAAGCCTTCCGGTACATACATCCAGAATCATCTATTTCATCTTCTGAATGGACGGAGATGTCATTTATCAAGCGATGCATATCAGTAAACTTTGAAAAGTGCTTCTGCATGACTTCAGCCCGGAGCTCGCAAACCTGAAATAAGATGCAAAAGCCAAATTTCAGTCACTAGAATGTCTGAACGTTCAAGAAGTTTTCAAGAAACACAGGGATGACTAACACGTTGTCTTGATCTTCTTCGATCTGCTTTCTCCTTTGAGGTTAGCTTCTGTGCATACCGTGCGTGTTGAAGCTCGGGGTTTTCCTCCAGCGCTTCGCTTATTCCGACTTGCGTTGTATACTGGCGTTTCTTGTTGGTGAACCATCGTTCAAGAATGAGCAATATTTTTTCTGGTTTAACATGATCTTGCTTTATCGTGTAACCCAAAGTACCACCACGATCATAACACTTCTGCCATTCTTGAGCAACAATTCCAAATACGGCTTCATTCCAAGCAGACTTGAACTTCCCCCCCCAGTCAGGTGCAAATCTCTTGAATCCAGACATGGCCAATGTCGCTTCGCAGCTGCTACCCTCTCTAATTGAGTATTTGACACCAGGATCTCTACGGTTGATTTGTGAGACAAAGTGAATAGGTTCAAGTTTAGAAAGAGCTTCTTCCGCCGCATCTGTTGAAACCATCAACAGTTGTTTATCGCTTGCATTTGGGTTACGTCGAAGATAGCTTCTCTCAGCTTTGCTCACACATTTATCCACCAAAGCTTGTCTCTCTTTCCTCCGTTCGTCCCAAGTCTGAAACTCTAGATCGGTAGGGGCGTCAGGAATAGGTTCGTTGTCGCTATTCCGGTTTTTGCGTCTAATTCCAAGCAGAAGTTTGACAAAATCCTGAATTGCAATGCTTATACCCTCGTGTGCTGAAGGGACATCGGGATTCATTGCATAATTCTCTAAGCGAGAGTCATTATGTCTTTCTTTCGTTTTCTTTTTCTGACGGGCAGTACGCTTTCTCTTATATTTCATCCGGTCTGATGGATCAAGATCCTCATCTAAAACCTCTGCAGCCTCTGAATCATTTGAACCTGAATCTGATTCGGAGTCCGAGCCGGATTCGGAGTCGGATTCGGAGTAGGAGCCTGAATCATCTGGATCCCCCAAAGCATGCATATTTGAAGGTATGTCTGACTCTGAGCCGGAATCAGAATCAGAGGAGTGAAATGAGCTTGATCCCAAAGTTACTGAGTTGATATTGGAGTCCAAATCCGGTCTATTACGAGACTCTGCTGAACGGAAACCGGATAAATGAAGATATCTTTGTAAAGTAGAATGATCATGGGTGAAGAAAACTTACTTGGCAAAGGAGATATTTCCATTGGTGAAGGTCCAGATGTCCCATGACTACCTGAGGCTCCTGCAACAGTTTGAACAAAGTCCTGGGATTGAGATGGATGTGACGACCTTATGGTCTGATGACAAGATGTTGAGATCTTTGAGGTGCGTTTTTGAGAGCTTCTTTGTGAAGTTCCAGGTGGACCATGAGTAGCCGAGGGCCCTGCAACAGGTTGCTTCTGTGGTTGGGTGTTACGTGATAGCCTCGTGTTCTGGTGATGAGATGTTGAACTCTTTGACATAGGTGGTTGAGAGCTTCTTCCCCCTGTGTTGGGAAGTTGCCATGTGACATTCAATGAGGAGGTATGCGGAGTTGCTGAATTGATATTGGAGTCCAAATCCAATGTATTACGAGACTCTGTTGGAAGGAAACTGGATGAATGAAGATGTCTATGTATCCTGAAATGATGATGTGAGAAAAAAACTTACCTGGCAGAGGAGATATTTCCATTGGTGAAGGTCCATATGGCCCACGAGTACCTGAGCGCTGGGATTGTGAGGTACGTGATGGACCCATGTTCTGGTGATGAGACGTTGAACTCTTTGACGTATGTTTTTGAGAGGTTCTTTTCCCTGTGGGGAGTTGGGATGGGCCGTTCACTGAAGAAATAAATACATACAATCAATAGATTGTTAATAGAAATTCTATGGGAAATGATGCTACGGCATTGGATCTTGATGTGACTACATTACTGACCTGACGATGGAGACATGTCCAATCTTGAGGGGAGAGGTTGAAAATACGCTGTTGAGGGTCCGGCTACAGGTGATCTACGTTCCTGGGATTCGTGTGAGCTGATACCGGTCCTGGATTGTCTAGTGTGATGCCGACTTGAGATACTCCGATAGTTAGATGAAGATTTAGGACCCAATTTGTCCATTGACAGAGAATTTGATGTCAAAGACGGCCTTGAGGTTTCAAAATCAGGTTGTGAACATTCCTGGGGTCTAGATGGAATTTGGGATCGTGAGAGTGGTCTACGCTGGTGATCTGATGAATTTGTTGTGCTTCTTGCGGTATCAAGAGCCTGAGACGGTAGCTTTAGTGAAGAGGTCGGGGTGGTGAATGAAGTACGGTGGGAATACTTGTGAATATCCACATGAGGTAATCGTGATTGCTGGTTTGGTGAATATAAGGGGGTGGGTGATGGTGAGGATAGATTCTCGGTCCTGGACTGGTGAGAGCCCGATGGGATAGATGAACCTCTAGACAAGCACAGAGCACGAAGACTTGACTTCTGGTGATCAGATCTGTGTGTCAAATACCTGTCCCCTACACAATCGAATATTGTCTTCAAAAAACATGTCGTGTTTACCTTTATTAGAGAAAGACTTGTTACCTGGGTTTTGTTTGCTTTGAGAAAGACTTCCTTTCCCTCTTGGACCTGGTGAGATATGCGTAAACTGAACTGAATTGCCATCATCTGAAATCATTTCGGACATACAGGTAGTTAGAGGTGGATGTAAAATGTGGAACAAAGATGAGGTGCAATCATCTCACCCAAAGATGCTGAAACTCCAGCTACAGTCTTTTCGATTGGTATAAAATTGTGATTGGTTGATCTTAAGATTTGTTTTGGGCCATCTTTTCCTTTTGTGTGGTCGTGGTCCGGTTCAGCTCTGACTAGAGCACCTCGATTCGGGTGATCCTGAGGTTCATGTTGCCAATTATCATCCAAAGACCGAATGGGTTTGGATTTTCGTGTGAAAGGTGATCTTCGAGGTGGTGACATATACCTTTGTCGATAGGTCACTGGAGACCTTTCATGGTCTTGTTTGGCTCTGACTATTCTATCAGTAGAATTTGTTTGATCTTTGCGTTCCTGTTGCCTATTCTCAACCAAAGACCGAGGGGGTTCAGGTTGTTGTCTGGACGGTAATTCAGGCGGTAAATCATAGCGGCCTTGATAGGGTGTTGAAGACCTCTCCTGCTCCTTCTGAACTCGGACTGATTTATCTGTAAGCTTTAAGCGATCTTGGAGTTCATGTTGCCCATTATCAACAGAAACCTGAGATGTTGCAGGCTGTTGTCCGGAATGTATTTCATGAGGCGGTGAATTGTAGCGTCGTCGATAAGCTGTTGGAGCCCTCAAAGATCTACAATAACGTGGTGGTGAACGCAAGCAGCTCAAGGAAAAGTGGTCTCGTGGAGACTGAGATCTTCTACGTATTGAATTTTGGACTGTGTCAAACCTCGATTTCCCTGAAATGCTATAGTTAGCTTCTGGACATTCGAGACAAAAAAGCTAGCTTGAAATAATCTCACCTGATCCTGTCTTTACCAAGATATTCTGATGAGATTGTGGTCCATTGTCTTATTCAACACCCAAAGATGTAAACCACAGATCTTAAGATATAGCCTACAGTGTGGACCATGAGGAGACGCTTACCATGTGGGTGGGTTGGGTATGCATTTGGTCGAGTGCGGTGGAATTCATCATGAATGGTCGGATCAGCTTTTCTGGTAGCGGTGGGCATAACAGTGGCTTCTGATTTGCTTTGGGAGCCTAAGGAACAGAATGTTTCATCAGTGAGAGGTATAATGGGAAGTATTGGAAATATGAGAAAGTCCAGTTACTAGATGCCTCCCCATTATCCGAGTCATAATCATCATTCATTTTTCCACCCTGCTCCTCACGCTCCGAGTTGATACCCACGATTCCGTTCATAGAATCATTGTTCCGATTTCCAGATTGATCTGCACAAGACACAGATTTGTGCGCAGTCGAAGGCTTTGTATATCGGATGTTTAGAGAGGTTGCATAATCAGTGCATAGCTGGGATGGTCCTTGTGGCACAGATTGTCGCGGTGATTGCACCACGGGGACTTGATGAGATTCACTCAATGTTGTGTCAGCATGGGTTGAGTTTGAATTATGCTGATGAATGTTCTCAAGTTGAAGAGAGCCAGGTATTTGGGGGAATGACTTTGGGTTTTTGATAGCTGCAACTTGGCGGACTACATCTCCTTTCTGTGCAAGTTCCAAAGTACGTCTCCTTTCATTACGCCAATTTTCTAGAGATGGGGGGCAAGATTCATTTTCTATAGACGTGCAAGGAAAGAGATCTGAAAATTTGACACACCATGGTCTGATAATGGGTAAGGCTGAGAATTTAATCCCGCCCTTGCCAGAGTTGATACTCGATTTTTTCTTGAATTGGTTTTGATTTCTTCACAAGTATCAGTAGAGCTCTGACGGTGACTATAGCGAGTGGTGTTTTTCATAGGCTTTGAACACTCAGCCTGCAGATGAGAATCCAACTTAGAGGTACTGTCATCTTCAGTGTCTGGGAGGAAGCAAGTTATAGATCATAGATTGTTGAGGTCAGCTATAGGTCGGAAAACACTACAAAAACTCAAAGAATACAGAGCAGATATACCATGGGGATAAACATTCATTCCAGCGGGTGGTGACTGATCCTTAAGCATATCTGCATTCATAATTACATTCTCAGTCTCATCATAACTATCATCATGAGCATTTGAATCCTTGTTATTACCAAAACCATGGGTATCATCTAATTCCAAGATACTCGAAACACCTCCTGGAAGAATCGGGTGTTTGATAGCTGCAACTTGGCGGACTACATCTCCTTTCTGTGCAAGTTCCAAAGTACGTCTCCTTTCATTACGCCAATTTTCTAGAGATGGGGGGCAAGATTCATTTTCTATAGACGTGCAAGGAAAGAGATCTGAAAATTTGACACACCATGGTCTGATAATGGGTAAGGCTGAGACTTTAATCCCGCCCTTGCCAGAGTTGATACTCGATTTTTTCTTGAATTAGTATTGATTTCTTCAAAAGTATCAGTAGAGCTCTGACGGTGACTATAGCGAGTGGTGTTTTTCATAGGCTTTGAACACTCAGCCTGCAGATGAGAATCCAAGTTAGAGGTACTGTCATCGTCAGTGTCTGGGAGGAAACAAGTTATAGATCATAGATTGTTGAGGTCAGCTATGCTCCAGGAAACACTACAAACACTCAAAGAATATAAAGCAGGCATACTCTGGGGATGCAGATTCATTCCAGCGGATGGCGACCGATCCTTAACACTATCCGCATTCATAATCACATCCTCAGCCTCATTATCAACATCAACGTCATTAAAATCATCATTGTCATCTGAATCCTCATGACCATTTGAACCTTCATCAATATCAAAAGTATACAAATCATCTAGTTCTGAAATACTCGGAAGACCTCCTGGAAGCGCTTGATTGAAAAAAGGGTGTCAAAGTATCAGCGGATGTATTTGACTATAAGTCACTCAAACTTAAACAAAAACATTACTTGGATGAGCTGCCCGTCCCACATCATGCAATTGTTCTTCATATCCATCGGATTCCTCACAGGAAGAAAAGTGTGTAGAGCTTGAATGGATTGAGGAACAAGACATGATCGAAAAGACTAAGAATTTGGATGCTCTCAGAATTCACTATGTGATGATAGCAAGGATAGATATTGCTGAAGATCAGAGAATGGACACTTGCTCCAACAGAGAACAGCCGGAGTCAAATAACTAACAGTGTAGTGGAATTCGATCAATGAATGAGGAAATGGGGTTAGAAGAGTGCTGCCGAACACATTTGAAGCACTGTAAGTGAGAAAGACAAGCTGAGATGACATGAGATCCTTGTGGGAAAGGGTTTGTAGGTATAGATCAATAACTGTACTTCCCTTCTTTACAATCTGCCTATGTCTTGGATAGTCACCACAAGCCTCCGCGGCAGGTG
>KZ123991.1:25442-39422 GCA_002157025.1 Melampsora abietis-canadensis | reverse complement strand
AAAACTATGTACGTGTACATATGTACACGTACATAGTAACTTTGAGTACCGTAATTGTTTGCTGTCCAAACACTCTTCAAGTCAAGACTGTAAGAACAACATATTTGCATCTTCACGCAGTTGCCTCTCCATTGACCGGCATATCACCATGGTTTACCAATCAATTCAAAATACGCTTTTTCTTTTTTCCTTGCTACAAAAAAAAGTAGAAAACATAAAAGAACTCATATATATTAACACGCAGTCTCGGTAGCTTAGCTATACTTGATCCTGTCGGGTCTTTTTGCTTTCCTCTATTCCACGCTTAATAAGCTATGTCTGCGGTACGGGTTTCTTCTCTACGACCAGTCACCTGTCTCTTCTTTATGTTTCCTTCTTTAATTCCTTTATTGATTCCTTATTTAGTCTCTACTATATCATTGTCTAGTTTCTATTTGCATAGTTCCTCTGTTCCACACCCAAGGCGCGTTTTCTTTCTTTCAAATGCATAGCTACATAAAAAGAAATTTTAATTTATATCTATGATAGATAAGTGGTGAGATGAGAGCGGGATAATTTTTGAAGCTTTTGAACTCAACATCTCCTTCAGAATTCGTTTCTCCTCCTCATTCAAACTCTATTTCTTGTCCAAACACCCAGGATTGACATTCCTGTCCACATCCGGCCTTCTGGTCCAAAGATTCAGACAAACTCAACTGTTTTCATTGAAAGACCATGGATGTACCAAAACAATGTGGAGGAACGAACAATGAAAATCTGATCTACGAAATGTAGCAAATCAAACACCAAGTCGAATTACCCGCTTGTATTCAATCAATTTGCCCTCAGCAGGTCTCTCAACTTCATCTCATCAGGATTCACAACATCATTAATTCAGAAATTCATTCTGGAATTCACAGAGAAAGCGGTTTATCAACGCGTACTTTATCTCATCATGTCTCTCAGCTACACTCATTAGGTCTCACAACTTCAATTTTGCATTCACTTTGGAATTTCAACGGGATCTACAGCGCGTCAGATGTTGACATCTGTTTGGATTTCTTGAGAAGAGCTGAAGTTATGCACAGGGGCCAATTCCGATATCACAGGCTTGAATCAAACTTATTGAATCCCCTGTCATTCCCGACATATTGATCAGTTGCGGTCAGGCTCAACATTCAAAACACTCCTAGCTGGATCTTACTCATACTCTCCATATCAGGTGACGTCACGCGCACACTCCTCCACCTGTTTGAACAAACCACGCTGGATCTTTCTTATATATCCTACTCCGCTTGTCGGGTGTAGCTGTCCCCCCACTTGTGCACACCAATTCCTTCCACTTTCTTGTCATCAATCAGTCTTGACAGGCATCTTATCCGTAAATTATTCTTTCTACTCTTTTTCACTCACGTTCTGTCAAAATATTTGCATATCTATTTCTTATTCCTGTTTTGATCCTTTTGAATACCACTTTTGTTATTCGTTATCTAGGCTCGTCTGGTCCTTGTCGTCCAAAATCCGTCGCTTTTGAGTGCCTTTGACTGGTTGAGCTGACCTTCTGCAAAGTACGTCGATTGCCCCGGTTTGGTTATTTGTATCTGTGCAAAGTAACTAATTCATATATATTTCTCTTTCGAAGAAACATTGCTTTTTGCTTTCAAGTGCACTCTACGTGATTCTTCCAGATGACCTCTAGCCAACAAAGTAGGTCAATTACTCCTATATAATTATTCATACCTGCACAAAGCGACTAATTCATCCATTCCCCCTTGTACTACATATATATACATATCTATGATATCGTTGTGATCTTCTTATTTATATCACATGATCAATTATACGTTTAGATTCCGCAGTTCAAGAGAAAGGCCAACAAAAAAAAATGATCATCAGAAAAACGGGTGGGAAACCACCCCGGTCTCAAACAACCATAATTGCTGATGGCCAAAGCACACCAAAAAAACGAGCCCGATGCAAGATACCATGCAAACATTGTGATGAGCCGGAGCACATCCAATGCAAATGATATCTACTTCCCATTCCAGAATTGTTGACTGAGACGTTTAGCTCGTTTCGGTTAATATCTTGGAAAACTTGTTCTTCATATAAATCAACTTCATTTTTCATCTTACTTTGTTGATTGGAAGAAAATTGGGAATTAGAGGTGACATTGATTTGGTTAAACTATGCCTTGTCTCAGTGTATTTTATCTACCAATATTTTATCTTTTGGAAAATACAGTCAAATACAACTTCATTCATACCACAATTGAACATCCACAGCGCCATCTTTTCAGAACTGATGATTTTTTTTGTCAGCTGGAAATGAAAAAAATAGGTCGAGGATTGAAATTGATCTAAAATTTGAATCACATCTTCACATTATCACTTTAAACCTCTTCAAACCTTTTGACGACGCTTGTATCTCTTGATGACTTGCAGAGTAATGATTGTTTGTTGATCTGAATCAAATCAAGACTTAATGTTAAAAAATTTGAGCATTCAAGCATAACCCAGATGGAAGTCAATAAGCTGACGTACTCTCTTCTCCCACCAGATCAAGCAAAGAGTTCTGGTTATGGCAGTGTATATCTCCTGCACTTCCCCAACTACGGCCGTCTTTGCCTCTTGGATCTCCACTTTCAAGAAATCGAGCTTAGGGTCCCAGATAACATCTTTAACCAGTACTTTATTTGTGTTCTTTGTCGACTTCAGTAAGTCACCCAAACAAGCCATCCCACAAAATGCGACCCGGGCGACCGTTCAAGCAGCTTGATTTTCTAGATCACCGTCTGTTAAACTTTCACCCAGATTGAATAAAAGATGTATAAAAACTGGGTTTTTCTCTGGCTTCTCTTCCTTCCCAAGCTATGTCTTCTTTGCGGGTTTTAGTACTCCTCCAATTTGGTGTTGCTTGATGCGGATACTTCAAGTCATGGAGAAGGTGCCAGGCCTTTAACCTAGAGAGGTATGTCCTAATTGTATCTAATTTTTTGGATTGTTTCCTCCTTCAGCTTTGGTCCCGCCCACACTATGAGTTCATAGAAATTTTTTGGATGAATCGGCAGGAGTAATGATTGTGGTGTCTTCCATTCAAGCATGAAGGCCTTCAATTCGGCTACCCCCGCATTATAGTGCTTCAGTGTTGTAGGTGCCCAACTCCCGCTAATCATGTAAAATTTCACTGGACCATCTAATGTTGAATCTAATCCATCAGGACCTCTTAGGAACTCCATGTAAGTCGATCAGACAGGTGGAAGGTGATATGCTCTTATCTGAATTGTGGTTCTTATAAAAAATTCAAAACAATCAATAGTCACACGGTACTAGGATAGGGGGTTGAAGGGAGTTTCTCATTTGGGGGCCAGAGGATTCCACACCTATACCCAGACTCCACTCCGCGTCTAACGGGTAGCAAATTTCAATACCCTGCCCATGATCAATTCAACGGTAGAGAAATACAGTGGCAACTCAAGAGTATCTAGTATTCCACAATACTTGTTTTATTACCAATCTTAGATGTATGGCTTTCCACTCCTTGTTTACAGATTGGTCACCGGACTAATGCTTATCCACTGCCTATTGTGAAGATCCATCAGTACAACAACTTGACACGATATGATCCTTCTTGCTTTAAACGTTCTTGCCATTCGAGTAAGTCTTCCTTGATGTCTTCAGGAATCTTCCTTTTTTTCTGAGGATGCCACGTTCCACTCAGCTTCCTGTAGCATTGTAAATTTGGAACAATGTACTTTGTGTGTACTAATCAACCAATAAATTTTTGAACTTGCTTAAGGTTGAATGAAGCCTCCGGCTTAAGAAAGCTGTCTACTTGCTGTGATCTTCCAGCAAGCAAACAGTTCTTTCCAAGGTTTTCTTCATCTTTGTGATGGTGGCAAACCTGAAGTTCCTCATGCCAATCTTAGCAAGGCTGCTTTCACCAAATTATTTGACCTGGATGTTGGCTTTGTTTCTAAGAAAACTGAGAAATTTCAGTTACTTGATAAATTTTTCTCTTGTGTTCTCTGTTCTATATTTTCAGTATCAGTAATATCATTTTTGGTTAGATCTTTCTTGGTTGTTGTTCTCTTGATTTCAAGATGCCTCTCTATAGTTTTTCCAAACATACCTTTCTTAAGTCGTGATTAACATTTTACCATCAATTTAGTTATCATGTAACAATTCTTCTTATTTTGGGCTTGACAATCCTTTGGGAAAGTATATAGATTCTCTCAAGTGACCCTTGGGATGATAGAATCGGACTTGAAGTTTGAAAGGTCCGGTGTGTGCAACAAGCTACTCAATGAGGCTCAAAGATGATCACAGAAAACGCAATCTACATCAATTGTCCAATGATACAACATGTATGGCAATGTACCCATCAGTCTTACAGCCTCTATATTAATCAACCGCCTTCCCAAAAGTGTTTGTTCAATTTGAAACTTTTGATCATCTGAAGATCCCATCAAACAACAAAACACATTTTAGATGTCTCATCCATATTTACACCTAGTGATCTTTTCCTGGCTCAACATGTATCTTTAGGGCCACTCTTCTTGAAAAGCTCATCCAAAAAATATATGGTACGTGATCAAAGATAAGATTTGGTTGCTTACCCTTCCCAAGTCCCTGCAGAATTGATTTGCAACAAAGACCTATTTGTGTACCCTATATTCCACCAAAAATAATTTATTGGCTAACCTAGGCAAGGGAAAGATAATTAAAATTATACTATTATGCTATGATAAGATGTTATAAATGTAGATGGAAGGAGGGGAACATATATAAATATAACTTAGACACCCAATAGAAACACAAAATATAGCCACACAATGGCGTGAAGGAAAACAAGGAGTAGAGAAAACGTGAAAAAGTATCATAATCTTCAAGAACAAAAATCTTTAACCTTTTTAACCAACTCCTCAGGATGAAAGTGCTCAATTGCAAGTTCCAAAGCAACCTTTTCACATTTCATTAGGCCTTGCCAGAGTATGTTGCTGTCCAAGCACCTCGGCACCTGCCTTATCGAAGAAATTTGACGTGACCACCTGAGCAGTCTGGTTGTTGTTCTTGACCTCAGTTGCAGGTGAAGGAACCTCATGGTCTTCAATGGAAGGACCAATGTTGGAATTCGATGGGACAATTGTGGGCGCCAGTGCATCCGGGAAGGCAGAGATAGGAAATGAGGTGTACGGAAGAATGAAATTCGTTGGAGACGTGCTTGGGATACCAAAGGTTGAGAGACCCAAATTGACATGGATAGAGGCTTGATTTATTTTTCTAGACTCTTGGAGCGGGGAAATCCGGTGATTGTGATGATTACAGCTTGTCAACGCCATGGTATCTTTCTTCATCCGCTTTTTAAGACTGCTGGCCGTGCATCCATTAACCTGCGCAAAGTAGTTGAGTGTACGTTTTTGTGAGGAAGACTTTGCAGAAATCGTGGAAGCATTCGTTTTTGCACTGTTTGCGGGCTGAAGCCGAGGTATCCGGGTATGGACATCACCACCAACAGTGCTCTTGAATGTTCCGGCTTCGATTTCTACCAGGTAACATGTCAATGAATGGTTGGTACTGCTTGGAAGCAAAGCAAATGTCTTACCAGATAGCTCTTTGGAAATTTGGATAGACACTGCATTGAAGGTGGATGCCAGAGCCGTAGTCATGGGCATTGACTCTGATAGCTCGCAGAGACTCTGCTTCAAGTGCTCAAGACCTTCCGGATAAGATTTGCACACAAATTCCGTAACTGATATGGAGACCGCTTTGTATGAGCTTTCAATCTCCTCCTCTTGCAAGCCAATCTGAATTAAACGTACCCAGTTTCGTGGAAGTTTTTGCTGATGAATCCTGTGTATTGTTGTGCCTGGTACAAAATCTTGAGTCTACAAGAGGCTTCGAATTGTTGGCTGATTTTTCCACAGGGAGAGCATGTGAGTTGATGAGCATATGTTGCTGATTAGGAGGAGAGCCTTGCAGATTCATTCTTTCAGAGGAATATAGAGAGCAATATGATGTTCAAGATGCGCTGAAGTACTTGTGTAATGAGCAATCAATTAAGCGAAACAGGCGGTCAGAAAGATGTGTTGAAACAGGATGTGACTGAGGCGGCCCCAAACCAGAAAACCATACATTAGTTAATGTATGAAAGGCAGCCCGTTGTCGACGAAGCCATTGTTTTCTGCAGTACTGTATTATGTTCATAGCCAAACAGATCTAAGAACAAAGTGCCTTGATGATATTTTATTTTTCTTAGCGAGAGTATTTTGTGGATGAAACTTCAGGCTCAATCAGATGTTAATACTAGGCTTCATTTGAACCCTGAGCCATCTTTTCTGTGACATCCCATGAACACTTGGTGAGGCATATGTCATCTGATTTCCGGGTAGATCGGACTTTTGTATGTCTTGTGATAATCATCACACTGCCCGTGATAAATTTGATTACAGGCAGAAAACAGTGCGAGTCAAATGATCCGTTTGATTTCTAAACCTCAAGTTTAGCATCATATCCGCCACATTTGCCTGCCGCAAACGTGACCTTGCACTTACCCACATCCATGGATTTACCCCGACATACTGTTCTCTGTAAGGTAGCGCTATCACGTCGCCTGTACCCTATATCCCTACCACCATCTTCCCACCTTCCGCGAGAATCACTTTCCCATTGTCGCACCCAAGTTTGACAGAAGCGGCAAGCGCCTTGTCTTCCTCTAATCCAACGCTTTTTCACTACCTGCAGGACACAATATAAATTTGGTCTTGATTTGAATTTCCAAGGACTTACTTATGACTTTACACATGCTGATGCCTTGAGTTGCATTCATTCTATATATTTATTTTTTTGCAATCAGTAATGCAATCCTCATACCACTCCAGATATTTACCCAAACCTGCAAAAGAGTGGGATCCGTTTCTTATTGTTTTTTGTTTGTTCACCAAATCCCCCAAGTGAAAAACTAGAACCTAAAAAGTGTTCATATCTAGTTCTCTCATCCAACATACTCTTTTGATTTTTGTTGCACAAAAAATAAAAATCTTTTTGCACTTGAAGGGGCAGGATAACTTCCAGTCAAGGTACAACAAGTAACAGGGAATTCTTTGGGCACTTTTGATTTGTCTGAACCCCGTGATGAGCCTCCTGAGTTACATTCTGATGCTACGTAAGCGGAGAAAGTGATGGCTAAGCCACATAAAGCTTTGATGAGATACATTTTGATATGAAGATGTGCTTAAAGTATATGATTTGTAGGAAGTTGCAAAGAGGTGCTATGTACAGAGGTTTGATTGATTTATGAGGGGAAGTTTTGTTTTGTGGGAGATTAGGCTAGTGGTGTGAGCTGCTGAAGTTGTGGCAACAAGTGGGCGGGAAGTGAACTGAACCAAATTTACCTATCCAAAGTAAAAAAAACTACCAAAAAAAGAAACAATAAAAAGGATTAGTAAAGAAATTCAAACAAAAAATAATTGAACAAAAAAGAAATAATCTTCACAAACCATAATCAAATGGATAATGTTTATCTTTATGTTTTGTAGACCAAATCCAACAAAACACAGTAATAAAATCCTCAAATAAATCTGAAAGACTATGACCAGCATCAGCCAAAAGTGAAGCAGAAGCTCAATCATAACCTGCCATTCCTTTCATTTCTGTTAGCATAATCTACAAACAAACACAAAAACAATATAAGTATGATTATAAAAGAAAGTGTTCCATATTTTTGGTGGGTGATGTAGATTTTTTTGACTTACATTTGAACCCAAACCAATTGAAGCAACTAACCTTCCTTTATCTCCTGAACCTCTTATGCATCCAATAAAATTGATTATTCTTCTCCATTCTCTTGTAAATGATTATGATCTGAGTTATGTGAATGAGAACAAGGCATTGATTGAGGAGATATAAAAGAGATCAAATCGGAACGTAAGTTTGATGTTGAGTTTGTATATGTAGATTGATCAGGTGGTAAACTACAAGCTGTTTTGTGATGAGCCTACACAAGTATAGAAGTAAATTTTTTCGTATTTTTGAAGTCAAAATTGCAAGCAAGGGAGAACTTACTTTATGAGTTGGTGATGGTGGACTCCTGACGGTGTGACACGCCGATACGCCAATGTAAGGGTTCCCTGGCATAACATTGTCTAAGGTCAATTTTGCTGAAGCTGTTTCTCTGCTGTGAATTGTCCACGTGTCATCCAGGGAAAATTTTGTCGTGATCAAAAGAATCAAGTGCAGGCAATGGTATGGGTTGAAGAAGGTGTGGAAGACAGGGTGGCACGGGCGGTGAGCCCCGTCCGCAGCATATAATAATTACAAGATATACGATTGTCCAATGCTCCCTGATTCATCAAAAATCATTGAACTACTCAATCTGATGCGCGTGTGTTATTTTTATTAATCAGAATAAATATTCCCATGTCAAATCCAGTTTACAATGCTTTCCTCTTCATCACATTATTTGGCTCAGCACTTACTTTGACACTTGCTTTGCCTTCAACGTTTCAGCAAGCTGATGGGAGCTCGGTAACATTGAACCAAAATCCAGATTGCTTCTTTTGCCCATTCTTTTGGGACAGTAATTGGTGAAAGAAAATTTGATTCACGTTTTTTGTTCCTTTCCCACATAATAGCTGACGCAATGACAATTTTGCCCTCTTCAATTTGGACTTTTACTTCTACAGGTAAGAAATCCACTCTATCAGTACATCAGGACTGTTCACAAATGTGGCCTGATATAATCTGATCCGCCCAACTGAAGCTGATCATTACAGCAACTAATACTATATAATTTTTGCTCAGAAAGCTTCAAAAACCTTAGCAACCTCGATTCCTATCCTATTGATCAGTTTCTCCCTTGACCAACCCTTCATAAAGTTTCTCTTCCACACTCTACTCTTAGCTGGTACTCTCCTAAAACCGTCAAGTAGTATCTTTCACCATGAAATACACCCTCTCCACTTTCTAGTAACCCAAATAATTGTTGTTATCTATTCATTTCCCCTCTCTCGATAAACAAAGAAACAATGAGTTGGAATGATCAAATTGCTGTAGTCTTGAATCACATAAACTTTAATAGGCATCCATCAAATTTGGATTTCACCTCAATTTAGGTTACTCCTCATGATCATCACAGTAATTTATGTAATGGTGGTTAAATTTGATTATTTGTAATTGTTTGACTGAAATGTTTTAGGTAAAGGTCCATATTCAAATCCTGATAATCTCAATCAACCACAAATTAAATCTTGACCTAAATCTGATCATCTTCATTCAGAATTTTAAAATGAATATTTTCATTAATTATCTCTCATTACAATGACTGTTTTTTGCATTGATATACACTGTGGAATCAACACATGCAATTCTCTAACGATTCAAACTGAAAGACTTAAAAATGAAGTCGATGAAGAAGGATTTTCACTTCTCGCTAGCTGATTTTCATGTGCTTACATTCAAAGAAAGCATTAATTTGATAATTGATTGTTTAAGATAGTTGGTTTTAGTATTGTCCCCTCTTTTTGTTGTGGAAAGAAAGGGAATTCCTCAAGAAAAGTGAAGAAAGTTATCCCGCAAAAATTGTTCATAGAAACACTCGCCAAAATGTGTTCAGTCAGACACATTCAATCAATTGATTACTTGTTCAATTTATAACAATATTCTTAAAGCTTCAATGACAATCGCGTTGTTTGTAACTTTGTTTCTATCAGTCCCACTTTGCATTGATTCTCTTGCCCATGTCTCTATCTCCACAAATGTACATCCATCTATTGTTTCTTTATGAGTACACAATCACCTACACATCCCATAAAAAAGCCACGTCTCTGATCTACATGATTGAGACTCTCTTTCTCATCTGTTAATATATCTTCATTTATGATAGGATGATGCAGAGATGAAAGGAAATGAGTCAAATGTATTGAATGTGATGGGGATATCAAATTTACGCAAATCCAAATCAAAACACGTGTAGTTTGGAGCATGAAGGGCTATACCTATGGTTTACTTTTGGATTCTTCTCTGTGTAATCATTGATAAACAATAAGAGAAGCTCATTTCCAAGCTGACAGTGTAGCTCCTTTTTCAAAGCACGCCAAAGCACTCTAATCATGTCCACTTCAAAATCCTGCGTTTTCTTACCAAGTTATGTTCTTGATTTTGTTGATGATCATTCTCTAAAGCTTGATCCTGATGTCTTCTTGAGTAGAGCTACTTCCACCCAACTTGTAGAGACAATTCTAGCTTTCTATCCTCACTTCACGTTCACTCAAAAAGCCCAAGATGATCATGAACTTCTTCGACAGATTTTTATTGAGATGGTAGCTCCCCGTTTTAACAATTTATCTATACCATTACAATCCAAGACCAAATATGTTCAAGCACCATTACTATGTTTTCCATCATGCTTAGTCCAAGAACACCCTAAAACCGTTGACTCCGGCTCTGACATCAACCCAGAACGCACGACAATGTTCAACATCTATACTCTCTTCAACCTCAAGCATGGACATTACCGCCATGCAGCCGAAAGCCTCAAGAAGTTCATCAAAACTTACCATTTTTTGAATGAAGACGAGGTTTCCGCCATCGCCAGAGCTAAAGATCATGCTGATGACAGCCTTAACGATAGCGTAGCTTATCTCACAAACACCTATGAGTCCATCGAGAGCATACAACTTCGTTTAAGCTGCACCAACATCTCATCAACCAAGCGCAATGATCTCGAGAATCAGCTGAAAAGTGCCATCACCGTGTTACAATGCAGGCAAAAGATGTTTGATGGCGCCGTTCAAGATGTTGGGTTTCTTTCAGCTTTGACTGAATATCACGAGTAAGTTGCCTTTGTTGATGTATGTATGTTATTTTGAATTCCATCTCACATGATATTGTTTTGAACTAGGAAAATTTTGAAGCAGAATACTCCAAACACTCCAAAACCATCAACTCAAGATACCAGAGAAGAAACTTCAGAAGAAGCGCAAGATTCCTCAGCAGCCTCACCAAAATGATATATTTTACTGCTAGCTATTTTTTACTTGTATGTTTTGACCACCGTCAGTTTGATTCAAAAGTTCTAGAGAACTGTTTTATCATGATCAAGAAGTTGTATCTGAGGCCTATTATTTAGTTTTTTTGAACGTCCATTTGGCCTGCTGGTATTTTTTGAGAAGACATGTTTGGAATGGAATCATCATCATATCAGCTGTCTGTACGTGGATGTGTTTAGTGTGTGGAAGTTTCTCTTGACTTTTCTTGGGGATAAGAAAAGTCTACAAACTCATTGTGAGATAAATGATCAAGGGGTAGTGTAACTTCATGAAACAGCTTTTGATGTTTTTGTGAAATCAGTCCAGAGTTTTCGAGACGAGTTTCTTTGCCGTACCCAAAGGCAAGACGGTACAGCCGTTTTCCATGACACAGTGTGGATATCTCTTGAGGGCAATTCTGGAGAACATTATACCTTTCCTGAGAATACAAGTTCTCTCACGGGTACATGGAGAAATCACAAAGTGAAAAATTTTCTTTTTCCTTTTTGCTCTCTTCTTTTCTCCACGCGCCAAATTTCCCAACCTGCTAGTTATCTCACTCCACAGGCTTGGAAACGTGATCATCAGTTCTCTTACACACTTTGCTCTCTTTCGAAAATACTGCAGTGCTATTTTTCAATAACCTGTCATCTATTATTATCTGCCAACGCATCAACATCACAACAACAACAAGTAAACAAAAAAACAAAAAAAACATGTTCAACAAAAATACAATTGAACCCAATTTAGGGATCTTAAACAACCATGTGAAAAGAACTAGTGAAAGATTGGCTGACAGAACAGAGAACAAAAGGTTAGCAGACAGAGCGGGATCAGCACCTCCGGAAGACAGACCGTTCACAACAAACCCAGTCAACACGTGTCATCTTTGTCTTGAAATGGCATGGAGGTGGCCCGAAGAGCGTACCTTCTGAACTCGTTAACCCTCTTCGCTCTCAGATAAAATGTCATGTCACTCCTTGTATAAATACTAATCATTAATGGTATGTATCAATCCAATCTTCACAGTATCTATAGGTCACATGAACTAACATTCCACTCTTTTACTAGCTGTGTCTAGGAGAGGACGTGATATCTGGAGAATGTATTTCATTATAGTAAGACAATGTATATCCAGTACTCCCTGGCTCTCTGTGCCGGTACGTCCCGTTCAAACCCAGAGAGCTCGTGTTGAGGACTCTAGGTTTCTTGGGGGGCCCTGCCCTGTCGAGAGCGGGGGGAGACAAGACCACCCGGCACAGTGGGCGGGAGAGCGCTTCCCCCTGACTCAGGGCGCAGTCCTGAGCCAGCGATCGCCCACCAACTGTGAAACTGTGACCTCGGTCCGGTCCATCATCCCCCATCGGCAGCTGGTAGCACCACCCTGACTAACGTCCGAGTATCCTTTATTCTGAACGCAACCCTCTCTCAACTAGACTCTGATTTCCAATAATGATCACTACACTTTCATAAGGTGAGGTCTTCCAGAAGCTGTAGCGTATCTAACAACGCCTCTTCCGTATACTCTTAAATATTTAGTTTACAGGCTTTTGATTTCCATCGATCAACTGTGACAATCTCTTCCAAAGGACTACTCATACATATTCCATTGTAAGGACACGCCACCCACTCTGAACGAATGGCCGGTGAGGTTATTTCCATCTTTATTACCCCAAGACTCCAAAAATAGTCTCTGACACCTTGCCTCTGTCAAAGTAATTCTTTTATTGCCAAATGGCCAAGAAAACAAAGGATCAACATCTGTAGCACCCGTATCTTCTATCAAACACCGTATTGCACCAACTGGATCCAAAAGCGACGATTGAGACTGGCAATGAATTTCTTGAACTTCTCCAACCACCGCCGTTTTAGCCGCTCTTATCCTTATCCTTACGGACCGTCCGGTTGGGTCCCACCTCAAATCTTTCGCCTTCACTTGACCAATATCACTCAAGGTCTTTGCCAATTCCCTCAATCTTGCCATACCCCAAAACGCCACTAATGCTACTGTATAAGACGTTTGGTTCTCCAATTTCCTGTCAGCTCAATTTTCTACCAAATTAAACAGATTCCGTATTAACACCGGGTTTTTCTTTTTACTTGGTTCTGATCTAAGTCCTATCTTTTTCGCGGCTTTCAACATAGCTTCGACTCTCGGTGTTGTACCGTGTGGTTACTCAAAACCATGAAACAAATGCCATGCTTTAATGCCAGAAAGGTAAGTTCAAATAGTATTCGACTTGATTGGAGTCGACTCGTCTAATGGGTTACTCGTAGACAATTTTGGACCTGCCCACACAATGAAATGACATAGAACATCCAGATCAATCGGCAGGAGGGACCCCTTGGAGATATCTTTCTCCCTTGCAAAGACGAGTAACTTTGATCTCCGTGTCTCAGGTTAAGTACAGTCAATATCAATTCTTGATCAATACTAGCAATTAACAAACAGTCCATTACAACATCACAAGACTTGTCTTACAATCGCTAACAGGTGAACAGGAATCTCTATTAAGAGACGCTCTTCAACGGTACATTTATCTTTCCCTCATGATAAAAGGTTTGCAAGATCATCATCCGTCTCAACTCTTTGGCTACAATATTGGACTGCAAGTTTTCCAGGAGCTTCTGGATTGCTCCCCATTCATCGTTGACAGCCCAATCACCTGACTTCCAATTTTCGACCACCGCCTGTGAGGTCGTATTATCCGTCAAAACAATAAACGGCTTCCCTCCGACTACCATTAAGTTACTAATCATTATCATCCCTAAACAAATCCCCGCAGTCTTTTCCCAGGCAATATTTCGCTTCACACCTGAGGTATAGACTGTATTCCATCCTTTTGCCAGGTCAAATTGGGCTCATCTAGAACCAACCAGTACCCCGATTCCCGCCAATGGAGCATCTCCAACCCATTCGACATCTACTGGGACCTGATCTGGAATGATTCTCTTTGGCTGAAATTTCTTCATAA
>KZ123991.1:12697-25417 GCA_002157025.1 Melampsora abietis-canadensis | reverse complement strand
CCCGCCATTCCTCCAAATCCTCTCGTACGTCTCCAGGGATTTTCATACAAGCTTGACATATAGCACTTAAGATGTGGTACAATGTATATCATATGAACTAACCTACCAACAAACTTTTCGCACTTTTTTCTTTTAAATTGACTGAAGCACCAGGTAATAGGAACTCTTCAATCTCTTTCATCCTGGCATTGTATATATAAATATATATATATATATATTGGTAGTCGTACTGATTGCTCTTTTGCATTCCAGATAAAGCAGATATACCTTTGCTCCTCTGCAAATTCATGGACTTTCTCAACATTTGACGCAACTCCCATCTCGTTGCTGAGTAAACCACATCCTGAATCATTGTAGGATTTGATACTTCCTTTACCAGTAGGTTGTCGTCCACCCACCTAAACGCTGTTACTAATTTAAATGCTTTGACCATTATCTTTTTCCACAGGTCTGCAGGTCGTCCAAAACACTCCGCAACCAGCGACTCCACCAAATTGGATACAAGTATCTGACCACAATTGATTAGAAAGATCAAGAATGAAAAGATAACACCATTGAGTAGGATGGATAGGGATTTGTCGGAAAGCCTTTTCCCAATTGAACACTGCAAGTAGACAGTTTCCTTTATTATCTCTGAAGAAACAAGCTAATATCGTGAAATCGTTCCATGTTGTAGTAAAGTTTTTCTTATCGACAAAACTTTTAAGGGTCTCTCTTTGTTATCATGAGGAAATGAAAGGCGGTTAATCATCCTAAACGATCCGTCCCCGTTTATAATGCTACCCATTAGACTCGATCAGAAAAAAATCTCAACCTCCGAAACACCTCTTCATGTTAGAATGGTCCAAAGATCGTGTTTTCTCTTCTTTCTTTGGCCAATGTGTTCTTAATTCTTTCAGCAGCCATCCTTTGACTCGTGGTTTCCTGGAGTAAACCATCGTCTTTCCCCTAACGTATGATCCGGAATACCTTAGTTAAAACCATTCACGCATCCACTTATCACCTCATCTGCATCGTCTCAAATTCCATAGCACAAGACCAGAGACCTCCATTTCTTTGAAATTTAAGTCACAGACCGCCGACTCGGATGGCCAGCCATGGTCATAGTACCTTCCCGAATTCTTATAAGGTAAGAGTTTTTCACCATACATCTTGGAGTAACCTGCAACTCAGGTCCTTTGTGGGGTTCCACCATTGCTGATCTCCAATCATATCTAAGAGGTAGACATGCGGTCAAGCAACAGGAGGGAAGTTGTGATCAGTTAAGACACTCGACAACAGTCAACATTTGACGTTTATTTCAAAGGATGCATAGACAAGTATCTGGTCTCTATATACCAATCCCGGGGAGAAATGACAATCAACTGGTAGGAGGTCAACAACCCATTCATACCGAACATTTAATGCCAAGGCAGCGTAGTAAATTCAAGCAATATGAACGGGGAACTCATCCCAACCATTTAGGTACGTCCATCAAGGAAATAGAAAAACTTCGTCATAGACGGAACATCATGGTCTTCAGCAGCTTACTTTGCCTTCCCACTACCGCCAAACTTTGGACCTTCAACCTCTCGATCACCCCTACGATCCTCTTGCCTATCATCCCGACACCACAAACCGCTTCCTTTACCCCTACAATTGTCAAAACAATCACTGTCGCGGCTGCCACTATTCCTCTCGTAGGCCCTGCTACCACCGCCACCGTTGCTCCAATTACCACCACAACCAAGTCCTCGAACATTCCTACCGGAACTCCCGGGTCCGTTATAGATAGGCTGGTTCTGATTAGCGTAAGCCCGCGATCACGCTTTTGGCTTCCCATAATGAGGGGCATGGTTCAAGCTCAAATTTGAAACCGTGTATTGAGCGGAATGTTTGACGGGGTTACATTCACCAGAAATAGGGTTGATATGTTCTTTTACCTGACCGTCTGCATAGGGATTGATGTCGGCGAAGCGGGGTTGGAAATCTCTCAGTCTCTCAGTCTCGTTACGAGCTTCGCGCTCGATCTTTTCGTCACAGATTGCAGGGTCAGCCAATTTCCCATTGGTGTTCTTGAAATTCATCACTGAGGTTCTGACAGCATGATCGTATTCTCCAAAACTCATCTTCCACTCGTCGGGCACTTCTACACCATTGTAGGAATTCTCTTCACTATCCTTCTTTTTGTTTGTGCGTAAGGACTGTTTCAGAAGATCCTACTTCAGCCACATAGTATTAAAAATTGACATAGGCACATAGCCCTCCACATGTTCCATCTTGGCTTTGAGGTACAGTGATACAGCAACTAAGCCAGTTGTTTTGATACCGTTTTTACCAACCTCCACCTTACGCTTGTCGCTAGTCAATGGTGTGGTATCTTTCGTTAAGTCAACATATTTGACCGTCTTTGTTGATTGTTTTTCATTCTGAGCGTTGGTATTAGATTTAGGGATCGCGCCCGTCAACGTTGGGACAGTTTGACGAAGAGCAGAAGTGATGCCATGTACCGCGGGAACAGAAGCAGTAGGATTATGGACAACCAAAAGTCCGTTGGCCATTAACCAAGAGTGAAAGCCTTTGGGTGGGCTTTGTCCAACAGCACTGACAGTGTTTCTCCGCGTCGGGGAGCGTTCTTTTAGGAAAATCAATGATCACATTTTAGTCATGGTACGACAATTCATTCACTCATATAACAAGGCTTCACTCATAGTGGCAACACATGGCGTGGATGTGTATTATACTTCACGGATCGTGGCATCACTCAAGGTGGGTAATAATTATTAACTTTGGCTTATGATTTGGTTCGACATTGTCGTCGTCTCTTGCAATTAAACCTGCAGAATGGATTACAGAAGTAGCAATTTTTTCTTGGGCGACGCCTCCGCCCGGGACTTCAAGGGTATTTGATGTAGGTTCTTCTGGACGGTGATCAGGCGACGAGTCTAATGGCGCTATTACGCTAACTCCGGGAGCAGTTAAAGTGACGGTTGGTGTAGTACTTCCCGTAGGTAGAGGTTGGCCAACAATCCTAGTAGAGGTTGTTGATTTGTTTCTTCCACGACCTCGACCCCTTCCACGTTGACTGACAGTCGTTACATCTGGAACAATGGGATCTGAGTCCGGCGGGGGGACTAACCCTCCCCTCAATCTATTACTAGTTCTTCTCATCATCTCGTCAAAGTTTCCCGTATTAGTCAACTGTTGGGTATTATTAGACATTTTATTCAACACGGCTTCGACTACAGCCCGTCTCGTGGAAATAGTCGGCACCGTCATGCCTTTGGGTCCCGACTTCCAATCATGATCATCAGGATTTAGATTACAAGCTCAATGGGCCCGTGCAGTAAACTACTCCTTCAGTGAGCTCATTATCCTTTGGAAGTCCGTGACTTGAAGAGGTGATTTGATTGAGATTGAAGAATGGGTTGGAAGGGAGAATTCAAGAATTCAAGAATCCAGTATTACAATTTTAGATTGCATTGATGTACGTCAAGGGGTTTCAAGTTGACCAAAAAGTTCCTAAAAGTATTATCAGTGCTCATAGCTACTAAGGCCAAGCGAAGCAAGGCCAAGGAGATTGAGCTAACAGCGGAAGAATTGGCATTGGGCAATACAGGAGATGGAGGTTTGTTCTCAACAAAGATCCTTTTGCAAGCGCGGTTGAACCAGCAAAAAAGAAACTCAAAGGGTGGAAAGGTTGGGCGATTGTAGAGGAGAATCCAGAAAAAGAAGATGATGTGGATGATGTCAATTTTGACAAGGAAGCTGAGGGCAACAGCAATGGTGGTGGTATAAAGTTGAGGCGTACAAAGCCTAAGAGGGCGTAAGGGCCTTGTCTCTAACTTCTTTCTTGTTGTGAAATTTATTTACTATTTCTAGTCACTCCTTAAAATTACTTTATTTATTCTTTATTTATTTACGCAGTAAAAAAGTGAAATGTATGAAAAAAAAATGGTCCGGTGAAAAATGGACTTTTCCCAACAATACGATTTCCCAACAATAATGATCAGAAATTGTAGCTCGGAAATTCTTCCGCCCCTTTGTTTATTGGTAATTGATATTTTTTATGTTACCCGGATGCAAAAATCCATCAAAGATTGCTTCTAGATCAAGAATAATTTTTCCTAGAAGTTTTAGTAAGATAGTTGCAAGAGAAGATGTGTCTTTCAGAAGAGCTCAGCAAGTCTTTCCTAGTCACTTTGCCTTTGCAACTCCCATCAGTTAACATCTCATTCCAACTACCATCCCATCATTCAGAAAATCAACTGTTTACTTTCACGTCGGAGAAGAGCTGAGATGACATGACATGAGGTGTTGGTAGGAAAGGGTTTGTACGTATCAAGTACAAACAAGTGTACTTTCCTTTGTTACAATCTGCCTGTGTCTTAAATCTGAACTTCCCCCACTCCCATTTGAGGAATTTTGTGGTCAAGACCTAGTTGGACTACTGCAGGCCCCCGCGGCAGGTGGGGTGTAAGGAAGAGTATCAAGGGCAAGAAGCAAGTGCCCTTTGTCAAATACCTGGAACAAACACTCCTTCGATTTCCAAGTGATTGATAACCTTTGAGAACGGACAGCCAAGTGCCAACTCTTTTCATCTTATAGCTCAGAAATCACCCTCAAGATCTTTCAAACCTCATTTATCCTTTCCGTTCATCATCAGTCATATTAATTGTCCCTTCCTCAGTTTTCATCCGGTGTCATGTTACTTTCAAAACCAATATTAGACGGTTTACGTCTAGTTGTGATCGATGCCTTGGGTGAATCATTGGTCGACACCTTCAATAAAGATTCTCTCCTTGTGGTCCTTGGCCACATAGAGCCCCGCAACTGCTCTGAAGAATCATCATCACAATCACAGGCGCTTGATTCGTGTATTGCGGACTTGCGTTACAAATGCCTAGACTCGGTCAACCAAAAACTAACTGCCGTCCTACAATGCTTTCATTCTGACCAAGAAACAACCAACTCAGGAACTCTCACGAGTGCAGAACAGCTTGAGGATTCAAGTTCCTTGTCGAATTCCAAGAAAAGGCGACTATCTGATTTTACAAGTTTAGGTATGTAGAAACTGATATTCCATGTAATCTTAGCCTATATTCACAGACTGATAGACAAATAATCTATTGCACAGGCAAACACAGCAGCACACCGGTACATAGTGATTTGATTGATGGTGATAGACATTTTAGTAAGAGCCCAGGTATTTGACTTCCTTACATGCCCAGATAATGACTCTTGTTCATATATGACTCATTCATCCAATTGTTTCAATTTTAGCCAACGAGGATAAAAAACCCAAGATGTTTCACGGAGAAGAGGCAGCTAGCCTTGGCCACTTGGTGCATGAAGCTCGATTGACACCAACCTCGCCTTCTTTGGGGAATATATCTGTACACAGATCGGGATTGGTACAAGAAGATTTAATCAGTGAGTAGGTTTCTTGTGCCTTCACCATGTCAACAGTAAACCCATCTCTTTCTGTCCACCCGCATTAGATCCATCTGAATATAAATTAGGGTCAGTCGGCAATGATATCAACAACACATGGTCTTCGAACTCTTCTGCTTCTTCAACAAATCAACATCTACGCAAATCATACTCAGTCAGTGAATACGACCAAGATGAAAAGAATGCTTCCGCCATACCATCTTTCAACTCCCCCAAGTCCCTGTCTTCAACAAACCCAGATGTACATAAATCAGGCTCGGTCTGTGACAATATCTCGAGTGAAGAGGATTCTCTTGCCACAGTCTCGCCAAACTCCTCTAGTTCATTTGACCCATCTCCTTTTTCAAATGCATCTGTGGATGAATTGGGCTTTTTGAGTGATCAGCATTCTGACATCTCATCATCTGCGGACTCCTCCTTTGCTCTGTCAAATCAAGCTGTATATGAATCAGGCTCATTTGATTCAGATATCACAAGTGAAGATAATTTTTTAACCACATCTTCCAACTCCTCTGTTTCATTTGCTTCATATTCCTCAGCGTCAAATTCAGAATTGGTTATGGCCTATGAAGATATATCAAGTGAAGCCGATTATTCTGACACATACTCTTCGAACTCTACTTATTTTGTTGATTCATCTCCTTCTTTTCCAAATACATCATTGTATGAGTTGGGCTTGGTGACAAGTGAAGATGATTATTACACCATATCTTCTTTGTACTCCTCTACCTCTTCCATTTCATCTCCTTCATTATCAAATGCATCTGCATATGAATAGATCTCAGTACATCACAGGTGACATCAAATCATCTCAGTCGGTGTCAGATATGCACGCATGCCACATAATACCTTGTCAATGTATCTCTTTTGGTTAGCCACTGAAAATTGTAGATATAAATTTGAAAATCCAATGTGAAATAAAAAACGGTGGGTCAGCGCTAACATAAGGTCAAATGATGAAGATTTTACAGAGTGAGGTCAAACTTAACATCATTCTTCATGATAATCATTTCCCCCTCTCTTTCAGGATCCCAATTATCTTTAATCTTTGAATTTGTGTTGTGGATGAGATAATTTTGGACCTCTCCTGGGTTGTTCTGACTTGTGAATCTTTCGTTTTTTGTGTGATGTGAGTTTCTGCATTGAAATTGAAGTCAATATACAAATTATGTGGTTTTCTCCTGTGTACCAAATTCTTCTTGACTTACCAGAACAAGTCCAAAAAAAACTCATCAGGTTTCCAGGAAAGCATGTCAAAGCCTTCATCCAAATCATGAACTTACGCTTCTGTCATTGCTTCTTTGCTATATGTGAGTGACATATTCTGATTTCAGACTATCTAACAAGACTTACTGATATACTCTGTCCTTTGAAGTACAAGCAAATTTGATTTTATCACCTGTATATATATAACACCACCCTACACTACCCTTTCAGCATCACTTCATACATACACAAATGAAATTCAGTATTGGTAATGAGAAAAACTGGAATGAATCATCAAAGCTTCCATACATCAAACACCTTCTCACTTGAGACTATATGATTATACTGGGATGTGCTGTTGGGGTATACCGGGCGGCGCCCTCTCTCTACTGGGCTAGATGGAAACAGAGGTTGCTAGGGGTCAAAGGCCGGCGCGGTGATCAGATTGCAATGACGTAGACACCCCTTGGAGTGGTAGAGGACCGTAATCTATCACAGCCTACAATACGAGAACTTGACAACATAACTAGCTTGTATGAAAAAGACATGAGAGGAGCGACAAAGAAGAAGGGAGACCGAAATGCAGAACCCCGTTTTCCCCAATATTTTTATGACTTATAGTACTAGTTTTCCTTGAGTAAATAAAGAGAGAGTCGAAAAGAGATGAGTAAGCAGAGATGAGAGAAGAAAGAAATAGATCCCCAAAATTATATATCTAGCTACTGACCTCTCCTCAAGTTCTCGGATCTGAACAAGACACACAAGTGAACTGGTGAGGGTGGGTGGGTTTTTGACAAGATGATTGTCTATTGAGCCCGTCTGTCAGTCCGACTCAGGGTGTCTAGCGAAGAAACCGTGTGATCTGCACGTTGATCTTGAATCGACAAAGTTCCGTAGGGATTTTTACGATGAGGGAGAAGCCGCTGCTGGTCGTGACAAATTTCTATAACGTATATTCGCGTACCGAGCTATACTTCGGAGTGTACAGGTTGTGGTCGTGACATCGGGTCAATATAGAAATGTCAGCGTCGGTCCCGTTTAACGTGAGACACCCGGTTCGCACCCGTGATACCCCGTCTGAGCATATCCCACTTGCTTAATCGGGACATCAAGCACGATTAAAATTTCCACCAACTTGAACCAGTACCTCCAGGAAATTCTTCCATAGCATCTTCCATAATCACCATTCCATCTAGTAACTTTTGGTTTTCATCATCCAGAGTTTTAATCTACAGTAACTGAAAATTGTTCAATAATGAGAGTGAAAAATTATGGAAGAAGAATAAAGTGTCAAGAAAATCAATTCACATGGCACTGGAAGCTGGCTCATAACCTATACTTTCCCGTATCGACACCATCATAGAGAATCATCCGAGCTTGTGCCAAAGATCCCAATGACAACACTCAAATATCATTGATTCATGTCGATTTCAATGAAAAAGATATCCTTTTGAAACAAGAGCTAGATGATATCCAATCGAGACACCCTAAAACTTCTCTGTATCTTCCTTGCTCTACTTCACTTATCATATGTATCTGATCCTTGCAAAAAAAATTGCTACTTGCAATTAATAGGTTCACTGCGTTCTCAAGAATCCTCTCACTGAGAAAGAATGGACTGGTGGTGTTGGATTCATTAGTAAAGAGATGATTGCAGAAAAATTACCCGCTGCTCCAGAAGACTCTATTAAGAACTTATTATGTGGTCCTGCTCCAATGACAACAGCAACGAAAAAGTATTCAGAAGAAATGTAAAGCAGTTAGCAAATGAATGATCAAGTTTTCAGTGAGTTACTCCCTTTCCTCATAACTCTATTCTCTTTCTTGCTCTTTTTTGCCTTCTATCTCATCTTTCGAGGCTTTTGAAGAGCTGACCTGTCCGTAATACTGCTCACCCATCACTTGATAGAATTGAATTGGTGGGTGAATATTATATATTGTATGTTTCTAGTTTCAAACTTGACAAGTATCATAGTGGTATATGGCCAACGTGAAGAAGATATCCTTCTGAATTTCAGAATAATAACTGAAAAGGTGGTTTGCTTGAAAAAAGTTTCTCTATGAGTTGCTTGGCATCTGCACGTCTGAATTCCAAAAACAAAAAAGAACAAAATCAAACCACATAGATACTGAGATGCAATTAACAATGTATTTTATGTATATTATGTTGAAGACTATGCATTTTTAGATATTGAAGACAAGTACCATAGCTGACAGATTGAGATACAAACTACGGAATGGTTAATCAATTGAAGAGTAGAACAGAGACAATACATTAGAGGTTCAGAACTATAATTTGTAGCACTACTCATATCATTAAAGATATATTATCCATCAGTGTTGGTTTGAGTTGTTGTGTTGTCACTGGGACCAGCATGCTGATTAGCTTGATCATACTCGGGGTCATAATCATATTCCTCCGCAAGATTGATACTTCCAGGATCAGCACCTCCAAGAATCTCACGTAGGACTCTCCTATGTCCCTTGAGCAGGGAGTAAGCAATATCTAGCTCATACTTCAAATCACTGCTCTCGACTTCTAAAGTTTCAAAACAGGACTTAAGCCTGTTGATCGCTCGGTTCAGATGATATGAATTCTCCATCGTGTCTATTAAAAGATTAAGGGATTTCATCATTAGGCTCTGGGTTGGTGATAAGGAGAGAATATGAAGAACACGTACTTCTTTCTTGCTCTTGTAAAGATTGATGAAGCCCTTTGGTAAAATTCTCAATTACGATTTCCAGACGCGAGATTCGTTCTTACAAGGTTCAAAATATGAGAAGGAAGCAGGATCAGACAATGTATTCAATAAAAAAACAGTTCATGGAGTACCTTGAACGGTGGACATGCCTATAAAGATGTTGAAGCGCTTTTGGTAATGAGATATCCGAGGGTCTTGGAGTAAGTTTAGTTGAAGTTGAAAGTGTTTTTAATAATGAATTTAATCTACTTTGAGCTCTATTTTTATTTTGATGATTGTGTCTCAAAGTTACTCGAAATGCAAATGATTGATGGCGTCTCAAACAATGAGTTGATGATATTTATATGCACAATAATCTTGATCTCCTCATGAGCTTGATTGTGAAGGATTTCGAAGACAATGGCATGTAACTTTATTTACGATACTTCTATGTATTGTCCCATCTTTACACACGGGAATTTGAAAGAAATGGGGATGAGTTCAAAGACAATGAAGCTGGATTTCTTTGGTCTTGAAAGACACAAAACGTGATTGAAGAAACAAATCAACTTGCCAAATAGATTACAAGGTTGAATTCCCTTTGTCAAGAATTTCGGACCCTGTTCAATCTTGGTCCTCTTCAAGCCATGAATGAAGATTCTCTGATCCGGCAAAACTTGTTGAGTTTCAATCGCAGTCCAGGTCCTTTATCTTTGATCCCGATCACATTTTGTTTGTGTTTATGATGTAAGTGAATGCCATCCCTTTTGAGAGAGACGAAATGTTGATTGAAGAAACTCGCCGGATTGCGATAGATTCTTCCATCCTTTGCTTGCCTCACGTGTAAATATTGTTTTGTTTTGCCGCGGGGCTTGGCTTTTGCGGTCCCCTTTAAGCCATGCACAAAGATTATCTGATCTGAAACTTTCTTTACAAACCATTTCGAGTTTTGATCACAACCCAGGTCCTTTATCTTTGATCCTGATCAAATGTTGTTTGTACCTTTGATGTAAGTGAATGAAGGCATTTTTGAAAGAGACAAGATGTTGAGGAAGGAAAGTCGCCGGATTGTAACAGAATCTTCTATCCTTTTCTCTTCTCACCTGTTCACAGTCTTTTGTTTTGACACGGTGCTTGTTTCACCTTGATCTCTCTTCGGTGAAGTGTCCTTCCATTGGATATAAATGTCCTTTGAGCTAAAGTTTCTATTCCACCATCTTGTTGATCAAGCCTTTAATTTCACTACTTTTTGGTCTTGCTTTATTGTCACCCTACCGCTCAGTTTTCTTTTTCTTGACTTTCTTCACCGACCGCTTGTTTGATTTCTATTTTACCATCTTGTTGATCAAGCCTCCACTTTCACTACAATTTATTGTTGCTTTCTTATCTGCCTACTGCCCAGTTTCTTGTTTCTCAGTCCATCGACTACTTTTTTAATTTAAACTCTGCTATCTTGTTGATCAAGCCTTTAATTTATTACATTTCAGTGTTACTTTCTTGTCACCCTACGGAGCCAAGGCTTTCGAAGGTTAGTACAGAGTATCGCTACTTTCTATAATTTCTATACTTTAACTTTTGTCGGAACTGAATGAATCGTTGGTTGTTCTGGATTGAAAATCACAGTGTGAAGCATTTGTCTTTCGATATACTGACCAGAACAAGTCAGGGCTTTTAACGGTCAGTACAGAGCATCGCTACTTTCTATACTTCAACTTTGCGAAACTGAATGAATTGTTGGTTAATTTGGATTGAAAATCGCAGTGTGCAGTATTTGTCTCTTGATATACTCACTAAAGGACAAGTCCAGGCTTTCAACGGTCAGTACAAAGTATCACTCCTTTCTATACTTCAATTTTAGTTGGAACTGAATAATTGTTGGTGACTTTCAATTGAAAATCATAGTGTACACAGCAACTCTGAAGTACTTTTACTTAATTGGCAATATTTTCACTCGTGTCAGCTCTTGATAGTACTATTATTCGGACCACTTCATACATATCATATCCTTGTCATGTCTCTTCGACTACGTGTGAAAACTACTACAATCACTCTACGGCCTAGACGAAGAGTTTCTCACAGGCGTGTCTACTCTGTGAATCCACCAAGGAACACTCCAGCAAACCCGCGAAGGGGTGTCCAAAGAAATATACAACAGCCTCTGCCAAACAGGGCACCACTACCATCAGTAAACGACAATCCCAACTTTTGGAAAAAGATAGAAAACTTACCTCCAAATCTTCGTATCTATCTCAATCCTGACTTCAACATCCAATTGCTCACATCTTTCAGGCTCCGACAACTCATCTGGCACTTTCAGCCAGACAAACAAATCGTATGTCGGACTCGGAAAGCAGCACTGCTTGATATGTTTGAATTAAATGTGGCGCAACCTTATGGGACGTATTATGGCATTTGATAGTCTCCGAAGCTCTCTATCTCTTTTTTGCCTAGTAGTACGTATTATTTCTTCCTCTTGTTCATTACTCTTCTCGTGTACATAGTGTCATTCATATTGCTTATATGGTTTAGATGGCTTTCATCAATCAATCAAAGACTAACAGGCTTCACCAGACAGGGCACCACTACCGTCAGTAAACGATAATCCCAACTTTTGGGAACAGATAGATAACTTGTCTCCAAATCTTTGTATCAATCTCAATCCTGACTTCAACATCCAATCGCTCGTATCTCACAACCTCCGACAAATCATCTGGCCCTTCCAACTAGACAAACAAATTGTATGTTAGACCTTGGGGGTGAGACTGCTTGATATGTTTGAATCACACGTGGCATAACCTTATGGGGCGTATTATGGCATCAAGCTATCTATGTCTTCTTTTTGGCCTATGTATTGTGGCTTCTTCTTTTCCATTACTCTTCTCTTGTAGATAATCTCATTCACAGTGCTCATATGGATTAAATGGTTTTGGCCTATCAATCAAAGAGGGATGTGCTATTGAGGACGTCCCGGACTCTGTCCTGTCTCTAGGTAGCATGTAGTGCGGCTGTGAGCTCTTCTTTGTTATACCGGCGAGACAGGACAGGGCGCCCCTTGGGTGTGGACAGAGGCCTACATATGAAATTTGGAAACTAAATAGTTAAAAAAAGAGAAATAACTCGGCGACAAACAGTTTGCTTGATGAAAGAGAAAGAGTATCAGATAATGACCATTAAAACGCGTCTAAATATATATGTTTTCTTTTATCTTATGTTATTATTATTATTATTATTATTGATATATTCGTGAGAAATTGAGGAAGAGAGTTCACTAAAAAATTTTCCGGAGGAAGCAAGGTAACAGGAAAAAACTTTTTTTCTTTTTTTTTCTTTTGAGACAGAGAAAGGAGGTTAATAGAGACTATTAAAAGGTGATGTGAGTAAAACTTGGTTGTTAGAATGT
>KZ123991.1:0-12635 GCA_002157025.1 Melampsora abietis-canadensis | reverse complement strand
GGTGGGTGTCGTTTTGTGGAGGTGTGTGATTTTTCCGGACATTTATTTTTCAATAATGTTCGCAAAAAGCAATGTTCGGAAGAAAAAAGGACGTAAAAAAACGAACTGAAAATTCAATGTCAGACGTAAGGAGTGTGGACTTTTCCAATTGTCATCTACCGACGTTTATGTCTCTTAAATAAATAAGCATCTAAAATTTGAAAATCATACCAATTTCTTCACTTTTACGGACATTCACTCATGAACATTACATTATAGTTTGTAAAAAAACGTGTATGGAAAAGTGATTTCTCAACATTTGATTATTGATTTTTCCGGACATTCATTTACTTTCATTCCTATTGCCTCCGTCCACGAGGAAAAGTCATCAATCGGAAAACAAGAGCAGTATTTTTACCAATTGAACAAGTTATTTATCCTGATGGTGAATAACCATAACTGTGATTTCCTTCTGCTGTCTCATTTCGCGCAGAAATAACATGAATAAATATACACAAAACGGAAACATTCAAAAGAGCCAAGAAAATTGTAGCAAAAATGACAGAGAAATTCAAAGAAAGTTGAGAAAAAGAAATGAAAGAGACTGGAAAAAATGGCTTTAAAGGAAGCAAAGAAAGTAAAGATAATGACAAAAGAGAGTGGAAAAAATGGTTTTCAAGAGAGTAACGAAACCAATTTAACTACATTCGACTTGAAGTCTTTACATTTTCCAAAAAAAATATCAGGCACCTGTGTCGAGCGATTTGGAATGATTCAACAAGAAGCAAAACAAAGAAATAACATACAATGAGTCATTTGTCAGCTACAGCGGCTTCGTTATCGACCTTCTGAGAGGTAACGTCAGGTTCATGGACTGATTCGGGAGTAGGTTGTTCAGGAGGCGTACTCGCACCACAATCCATCTTGTCATCTTCTTCCTCATCCGGCGTCACGTCAGGCTTCTCGGTTTTCAAGTCAGGAGTCTCCTTCACATCTTCCTTGGCAGCCACTACCTCAGTCTCTTTCACATCTTTCTTGTCAGCTTCTTTCGCAGCCTCGCCGGCCTCCTCCACGGCCTCGTCCTCTTCGACCTTGCCATCGGTAACAAACTTCTTCTCTTCTGACTCGGGAACTTCCGCTTCACTCTTTGAAATCACAATATCCTGTGTCAAATCTCCGACTTACTTCGAGGCCGGCTCCTCATCAGAAGGCTTGCTGGAGGTCTCTGGTACGCTTTTGGCTGGTGTGTCCAACTTGTCGTCCACCTTCGGAAGTGCTGAAGTATCTAGATCCATTGGTTCAGCTGCTTCTGTTGGCAATGCGACTGAATCCTCTTTCACATCCTTGACTTTATCCTCACCGTATGTAGTAGGTAATGCTGGGATTTTGACTGGGTCATTGGAAACCTCTGGGGCAGGTTGTGCGCGATGAGTATCTTTGCCGATCCAAAGAAGTACCCTCCATTTCTCCTGTAACCCTCGAGATTGATTCCGGATGTGATACTTCTCATCTAAAGGTACCTTAGAATCTTCAAGCGCGCCAATTCGCTTGAGGAATTTGCTCAACTTACTGGCCTGTGAATTCAGATTGGTCCCAAATTCCAGTAAGCAAATGAGCAATACTTATATCGAATTTTGAACTGAGGGACTTACAGTCAACCATTCGGTTTTCATATCAAAGCCCTCAATGTCCGTGAAGGTCTGGTCAATCTCTGGTATCATCTACACCATAAAAAGACAAGGTGTTACATTTCGGTAAGAAAGGTATCTTAAGCCGAGAGTTTTGAGCATCACACACCTCCTCTGTGACTACTATCTTGCCCAAGAAGATCCTCTGAAGTTTGTGACGCCATTCACGTACAGTCTCCACTCCTGGAACTGGCGCAGGGGCTTCATCTTCCTTTCGGCCTTGCTGTCATCATAAAGCGAGTAGAAGAATCTTGTGAGTACCACGGGCAAATCAAGATACCAATGCAAACAGCTTGATATGACGTATCTTTTTCATTGCTGAGGCAACGGCAGGCTCAGGCGTAGCGCTCGCATTCTTGGATCCATTGGTGGCCCGTGTCTTCCGATTTTCGCTTCTTAGCTGACTCCTATGGAGCCTTACCCTCCGATGGACGTTTTCGCTTGGTTTTTGTCTTAGAAGCCAAGGCTGGGGTTTCATCGCTCTCGCCGACTTCCATTTATCCAGCTAAGAGCCTCCAAATGTTCATATTGCGCACGTATTTGAGCTTCCTGATCTGCTTCCTGATCTGCTTCCCAATCTGTAGGGTCGAGAGCGATCGTATAAGCTGCCCGTAGATCTGCTCCCTTCTTGATTGGATTATCGATAAAAGCCTGATGAGAGAAATCGAAAAGGTCAGTTGTTTGACTTGCATAAAGTGGAATAGACGGTAATGAGAGCTTGAAAGTCATAAAAAGTTTATTTTCTTCCTTGTGGGATGTGTCTTGCGACCTCCACAAGGGAATCGGTTTGTATCTGACCCCCTCCAACGGGTAGGTTCAAGGTACGTTTGGGACGTTCGTCCTAGAGGTGCTGAGCGCTTCATTATGAAACGTTTTTGATAATGAATCTCTTCGTTCTTGCTTATTTATAGATAGTTTTGAGCTCGCAGAATGAAGGATGAAGGATCCTTGAGATCAGCTGGGATGCGTAAAATAAATTCATAACGCCCGGAAAAGTATACTTCGCTTATATCATTTTCGAAATTTACGAACGTTGGTTTGCGGCCTTTTGGAAAGGCTGTGACGGATGTATTGTAAAAGTAAACAAAAGGTTATCGTGCTTTGACGATCGATATTCTTTGCGCTCATTATTGTTCGGTGAGGTTGGTTTAGAAGTTTCAAAGATGATGACAGTGGTAATACAAATTTCAGGACATTAATAACCGGCCTTTTTTTACATACATGGTGTAATTCTTCCGAACAACACTTTTTCGGCACATTATTGTCCGGAATTAAATGATCGGAAGAATCTACGATCCCGTTTTGTAGATAGAGTCTTTCCAAGACTACGAGGAGATGACCGCTAGAAGACTGGACGAGAGGTCGAGCGAGACGATGAGCTCGTTGGACGCTCCTAATCCTAACTTCTATCAAAGCGTCTTGATGGAGTGTAGAATTTTCAGTAGACCTGTATCCGGGTGCTGTAGCACCCCTGACTCTTCTCAGTGTCCGTGCAGCCTGTGGTTGTACTGAAATGAGAGGACTACTGTCAGATGTGTGGAAGGGGACTCCGAGCATTCTCTGCGTCATGACAACTTCTTGTTGCTTATCCCCCTCGCTTAGTCGTCCCACGCTTGTTTTACAACGCAGTACTTGTGCCTCCTGAGGGCTAGTAACAAAAGTCCTCATGTTTCTCGATCTCATGGTGGTTTGAAGTTCGCGAAAATTGATGTACAATTCAAGCGGATTTGAAGGATTTCCAACGCGTACAGAACTGTACAGAACTACTCAAAGAAAACTTCAATAAGACGACAAATTTGCTGATGCAAAGGATTTCCTACGCGTACGGAAGTACTGAAAGGAAAAGCTTCAAAAAGCCTACAAAATTGTTGCCTTGCAGGATTTCCTACGCGTACGGAAGTACTGAAAGGAAAAGCTTCAAAAAGCCTACAGAATTGTTGCTTTGTAAAATTTCCTACGCGTACGGAAGTACTGAAAGGAAAAGCTTCAAAAAGCCTACAGAATTGTCGCTTTGAAGGATTTCCTAGGTGTACGGAAGTACCGTAAGGAAAAACTTCAATAGGCCAACAAGATTGTTGCGTTAAAGGATTTCCTACGCGTACGGAAGTACTGAAAGGAAAAACTTCAATAAGCCTACAGAATTGTCGCTTTGAAGGATTTCCTACGTGTACGGAAGTACTGTAAGGAAAAACTTCAATAGGCCAACAAGATTGTTGCGTTAAAGGATTTCCTACGCGTACGGAAGTACTATAAGGAAAAACTATTGACTAGCAAGGATGGTAGGATGAGATCTCTGCTGATTTGAATGGTTGCCTAAGAACTAAATGAAAACAATCTCGTCTGGAAAGCAGTGCCAAACCGGGGCGGTTGAGACCCTTATATACCAGAATGATTAAAATAGCTTTATACACTAGATCAATCATCACAAGGGCCTGGGTATTGCATGATCCCTTTGGGGTTGTTCATTAAACAGTCTATCCCTGGCTATCCCTGGTGACAATAACGTGTGTGCGTCACTCGTCGTGAGGGCCTGGAATGGACCCTTTGGTGTCTTTTATGACACAATCTAGCCCTTGCGACGATAAGGAATGTGACGCTTCCCTCTCAAGCGCCTGGAATGGATCCATTGAGGATCGATTATTGCACAGTATATCCCTTGCGACATTCAGGGGTATACTTGCACCGTCTCAAGGGCCTGGAGTTATCCCTTTAAGATCTTTTACGACACAAGCTGACCCTTGCAACAATAAGGAGTATCCCTTGATCGTTGCAAACTCCTGAGATGTCTTCGATCTTTCCTTACGGATACAGCCCTTGCGACGACATGGAGGGTGACTACATCTTTGCAAGCACCTTGAATCGATCCATTCAGGATCCAATATTGAACAGGCTGGCCCTTGTGAGAATAACGAGTATACCTCTATTACAAACCCGGGAAAGCTGCCTAGTAGAACAAAACAACGAATACATAATTTAGAAAATTTGAAATGCTTACCATCTGGTTTACCATCTGTTTTCATGATTTTTCAGCACAACATTAAGAGAAGCTTCATTAAAACCAATTTCAACGATTGGAATCATCGATTCTGATTCAGATCCTTGTTTAGTTATTTATCCAATTCCTTCGAATGATGATTTGATTATATCGATTGAATCAATTGCAGATGTTTTATCTAAAGCTGGTCAAGAAGGTTTAAGACGTGGAAGAAGGTAAAGATAATACCCCCCAAAAATCAAATTTCTTGATTTCTCTTACTGATTTCGTTTTTATAATTTCTTGATTTCTCTTACTGATTTTGTTTTTATAGACTTTCTAGACTTGTGATTAATTCTGCTCAAGATAAACTAATGAATGAATCTATCAAGAGATAACTGTAAATAGATAAGATGAATTGCAAAACTTTGATCCACTTCATGTTTGTCAATCGATTTATACCAAACTTGATCCCTAGGATAAAATCTTTGAAATTTGTAAACCCAAATACCTCACTCAAGTTCCCCATATGATTAATGCTCATATCTTATGGATTTCAAAGTGAGTACATAGAAAAAAATGCAATTCTATCAAATCTGATTCAAATCTTGAAGAAATTCAAAAAGTGGATTTATTTAGTACGCCAAGCCAAATTTAACAAAATCCCTTACAATTTCCAAAAGATGCCTACACTTTGACCAAATTATCGAGAGTCTGTTCATAAGTAATCCTTCCAACAAGTCAAACAGTTATATGGTTTGAATTGTTTTGATTAAGCAAATCAATATGAAGAAGAGCAAGATGCTTATTGGTATTAAGAATTTCTCAAAAAGATAATAATATAAAGAAAGACACAAAAACCATTAAATAGATCACTTTGAAATCAAAATTGGTAAAAAAAAGGGTTTGAAGGTATTGAGACCCAGTTTCAGTGAAATCAAACCAGTGAAGTCCATCCACAACTATTTCAAAGGTGTCAATGTCTTCCTAATTTTTGGGTTATACAGGTGCCTTTCAGTTTTTTCTTGACTTGAGTTTTCAAGATACTATTGCCTTGATCAAAATGTTGTTATCTGGCTGGAATCAAGCATTCACACAAATTATTTTCCAAGAAAGATGTCTAATAAGAAATTTCTCAAAATGACTGATGCTGATAGCAGCACTCAAGTTATCAAGCTTCAAAACACCTCTCAACACATTTTCTCAACAAGTCATGATTTTTGAAGATTATATATTCCTCTGATGACTCTAGAAAGAGATTCGGGTGTTGATGAGCAAAGTTTGATTCTCTGAGTTATATGAAACCATGAGTTGAATAGCAACCAAGTTCACAAGAAATACAAGAGGGTACCAAGAAAGATATATATATCCATCTTATTGATTGCTACAAGAAGCCTGATCATTGGCTTTGGAACTATAATAAACCTTTACGCTCCCAAACGTGAGCGGAGGGACCTGGAGACCACCGAGGGTTTCGACTGATGTCTAGTAACAAATAAGCTTATTTATCATAATCTAGCTCCAAAGGATTTGAATCTAGATCAGTCAAGCGTTGTAAGGATCATGGTTGATAGATGTGTTGGTCAGTGATGAATTCCTGTCATCTGATTGAGGTGAGCAGTTTCTGATAGAAGCAAATACCTTCCTTTATTTCATCAATTAATCTCTCTCTTCTGTCCTCATCATAGCTACAAAACTCAAAAGACCAAGAGTCAAGCCCACCGTACGCAGAACAGAAGAGACTCCGTTGAACATGGAGGAGAAGGAAAACACGCAGGACATTCCTTTGAACATAGAGAAAATGGTCAAACCAGCAACAAAGGAACTCAAAGGGTGGAAAGGTTGGGGGATTGTAGAGGAGGATGTGGAAAAAGAAGACGATGTAGATGATGTAAATGATGAAGAGGAAGCTGAAGACGTGAGCGATGGTGGCCTCGGTACAAGGTTGAGGCGTACAAAGCGTAAGAGGGCGTATGTAGATAGGCTAGTCTATTGATTTGTTTTTTGTGATGTTTATTGAACCTGTGGTAGTCACTCCCATTTATTCTTTATTTAACTACGCGCTCTAGTCACTCCTTGGGTGTGCAATTTTTCCGAACAATTTTTTCCAAACAATAATGCTCGGAAATAGCAATGTTTGGAAAATTCACTTTGTCAGTGGCAAACTGAATTTTTCTGAACAATCAGTTTTTTGAAATGTTTGGAATAAAAAAGGATGTAAAAAAAGACTGGAAAATTCAATGCGAGACATGAGGGATGTGAACTTTTCCAATCATCATCTACCGATCTTTATGTCTTGTAAAATAAAAAGCATGTAAAAGAGCAAAAAAGTCCCAGTTTTTCACTTTGACAGACATTCGCTCACGAGCATAATAGTCTGGAGAAAAAGGTGTACGGAAAAGTGATATCTGAAGATTCATTTATTGAACTTTCCAAACATTCCTTCCCGATCATTTGCACTTCAAGTGATTCATCTTAATAGTAATGAGCCATCAATGCGATCTGCTTCAGCTCAATCTCTCATCTCGCGCATAACTAAGAAAAATACACAAAGTTGAAACTTTCAAAAAAGCCAAGAAAATTGTAAGAAGCGTGAGTGCCATTTAAAGAAAGTCGAGAAAAAGAATACAAAGCGACTGAAAAAATTAGTATTGAAGAAAGGAAAGAAAATAAAGAGAATGACAAAATGATATTAACTAAGACACATTCTGACTACTTATTACGCTTTGACTTCCGTAATTTGACGCGGCCATTTGACTCTTGGCTGGAAACCTTGGCCTCAACCTTGGACCCAGCATTGAATTCCTCCACATCTACCAATGCATAACCCTTCCAGCCCTTGCCTAATTCCTTCCTGGCTGATTTTTTTTCTGACGCACCTACGGAACCAAACAAAATAATCTGAGTCTACGCAAGAGAGTGACAAAATTTGACATGAATTTCTGACCTTTTGAAGGGCTAGATTGGCTTTGGATGCAATCAGGCTTTTCCGTCACTGCTGCTGCAACCACTGGCGAATCAGTCGAATCGACCCTACTTTATTCGGATTCAATACATGGCGGATCATCTTCATGGAGATTGGATACGTTGCGCTTCGCCGGCTTTGCTCTCAATCTAGGAGATACTCGAGATTGTGACATGAAGTTGAGAGCGTACCATCTTCAGATTGGTCTTCATCAGAGTTCATTTCATGTAAACCTACCGTCGTCCGCACGGGTTTTGCCTTCTTTTTACCTATACCCTCTTCGCATTGGTCTTGCTCAGAGTTTATTTCATTGAAATCTACCTTCTGTGGAATAGTCTTAGAATGATATCAACGTACCTCTGTTCCGCGTGGAATTATGGTATTGTTCCTCTTCAAGCTGGTTACCTGTTGCCTAAAATGTTCTTTGCAACCTCGAATCTTGGACAAAGCAACCTCTCTATCAGTTTTGTTGAAAATAAAGCCGTTCTTTTGAGCCATCAAAAAGTCTACTACATTCCGTACCAAAATGTCCCGTTCTTCAACAGAAAAATCGGAGTTTTTGATCTGTTGCATTGATGTTTGGAAGTGAGCAAATAATGTTTTTCAGTCAGTCCTCTCAACCACGTTAATTGAATTGGAATCCATTGATGAAGAACGTCGCTGTACATCGAAGTTGAGAGCAAACACCCATTTGCAAAGAATTTATAAGTAACATCCGAAAATAGTCCGCCATTATACACACTACCTTTAACTTTAGTCAACAATTGCTCCGCCATCCAAGCTGTTTGGAATGCCATGTGCATATCGTGCTTTTGCATAGATGTTGAGATTACTTCCAAACCTTGTCTGAAGTAATTACAAAGTAACATGCTTGGGACGTGCTCGTCCACACGACAAAGGGTGTCTTTGCACTTAATCAGACGGAGGTAGTCTGCGCAAAGCGCTGCTTTGCATTTCTGCGGTCTGGCGTGTTTGTAGTCAGTATGTCATTACACATAGAGAGAAAAGGTAAAGGATTACTTAGACAGCCATGCCTTTATTTTTCCATTCCCGGTCGGTGGCGTGCCGCGATAGTCGCAGTCCAAGTTGTTACATACGAAAACACCTAGGCAGGTGAAACGCACTGTTCGCCACTCGGATTGTTCCGTGGTGCCACCTCCAGAAGTTGTGCTAGCAAAGCCTACGGTGAGCCAGTTTGCGATCTTCTTCTTTGGATTCCTTACAAAGACAGTGGCACCATTGGGAAAGAGAGGGTATCCATCGCCGTCCAGAGTAGTGTTGTGATCGATGAAGGTTTTGAAACCGGTACGGTCATGAAGCAGACGAAAAGTTTTTTTACCCGCCTTACCTTGTTTGTTCGGTTTGGCTAGTTTCTTTGGTTTGATCGCTTTTTGAGAAACCTTGGCTTGGCTTTCCTGAGATATCAGAAGTTTGTCGTATTTTGCGGCAGAAGCAGTACGGCGGCTGTTGGGTTTGTCAGAGTCGTCGTCAGAGCCGTCATCAGACCCGCGATCAGAGCCGTCGTCAGATCCCTTGTCAGAGTTGACATATTCATCAGATTTGTCAAAAACATCAAATTGTTCTGAGCCGTTATTGTCGTCAGACTGGCAGCCTTCGTCATCGGTCCAATCGTCACCGGAATCGCTCAATGGTAGATACTAGTATGTTCTTTAATTTGAATAAAGTTTGTTCAAGTTCTTTCAAGAAAGGTTTAACTTGAATAATAATGTTTGAAACAAAAGAAGGATGATTGATAGATAGAATAAAAGAAGAATAAGTATTATGTTTCAAAGGAGGGATAGAAAGAAAGGGAACGGGTTGAAGGAAGAAAGCTGTTGTAAGAAGATCTAACCTGATCATAGCTCTTTCAACTTCTTCCTTGTGGAATGTGTCTTGCGACCTCCACAAGGGAATCGAGGCGAGTCTGACCACCTTGGACGGGTAGTCCCAAGGTACGTTGAGGACGTTCGGAACGCTTCATTCATTATCAAATAGATTTGATAATGAATCTTTTTGTTCTTCTTGTTCATTACTCGATAATGAATCTTTTTTCGAGTTCGGAGAAATAAGGATGAAGCGGCACACTTCAGATGCGCTGGAGTGGGTAAAATAAATATTACGCCCGGAAAAGTATACTTTGCTTATGAGCTTCTTGAGATTGACGATGGTTGGTTTCTGGCATTTTGGAAAGGATGTGACGGATGTATCGTAAAAGTAAACAAAACAAGCGGTTTTTGTGCTTTGACAATCAATAATCTTTGCGATGGTTATTGTTCGGTAAGGTTGGTTTGGAAATTTAAAAGGTGATCAGGTGGTAATACAAATTTCAGGACATTAATAACTGGTATTTTGTTTACATACAATATGTAATTTGACAATCACCGGAATGAATTTTTCCAAACAACATGTTTTCCTCCCCTGCGAAAACAGTTGACTTTTACGAACATAACAATTTCTGAGCATTAATGTTCGGAAATCGTAGTTCGTAAAATTCTTCCGCCTAATCAATCAGGCATATAATCTTGCCCAGGTTGTGGTCAAACTAAACAAAAACACCAACTTTGTTTAGAATGTGACTAGTCCAATCAGCGGTGGGCGCCACACACAATTTTCACCTTCCCACCCTGTCAGGCCATCACATCTTCACCAGTGTCATATATCTTGATAATCCTTTTAAGGTCTGAATAACTCAAAAAAAGGAGGTCACAGCATAACTGCGTGTTTTAGTCAATTCCTGCCTGATATGCTTAACTCAATTGATTGCTTCAAATCATCTTGTATTCATTCATCAACTTGTTTTAAAAAATTCATTAACAATTATAACAATGATTCATTGACTTGTCTTAAAAATTCCATTAACAGCATAAGTATTCTGATCTTCAAATTCAATCACTATTGAAAAGCTGAACTGATACAAACATATTGTAAATCAAACTTTAGGTTGAACTACAAATTCCCATAGTGCTCTCAGAAATACCATTTTATTATGCGTAAATTTGTTTATATCACCAATCCCAATGACTGTTGAATATTGCTATAGTCTTTAATTCACATATAAAGAAATAGTTGATGTTCTGCTAGTAATGATTTAAAGAAAATTGTCCTTTGTAACAATTTTGATATGTTGGTTGGAGAACCAAGCCCCTTGATGATGCAGAGGAGTCAGACATCCTGTGCAAAAGTGGTAGTGAGACACCTGAAGAGTTATCTTTGAAGCAATTTCAAGACTGTAACTTCACCACCACCACCACCGGTGATCAACACAACCATAGGGTACAGGCCCAGCTATTATGTAGTTGTCTTGAAATCTGGTTAGACATGTATTTAAATTATTCAGGGGTAATGGGGTTTACGATATTTTCAGTGTTTCAAAGAATAAGTCTATTCTCACTTGTTATCAAAATATTCTGGACTTGGCAATGGATCACATAAAGATATTCACATGAAAGGAATTGGATTATCTACAAAGTAAAAAAAATGTATAGTAGCAAAAGTGAACTAAGAACGTCAAAGAAAGTCATCGAGGAACCCTCATATAACACGGGGACACCGAGTGAAATGTATCTTTCCTTCCCGGACTAAGTTAATGTGGTGGTTGATGTCGTCTAGAAATTCATCAATGTAACCATTGCAAACTCCACAGGCTGCTTCACATATACATATGCACAACGGATCCCCATGAAGAAACATGCATCGTCAGTAAAAGTTTGTTCCCTTGGTTTAGACAAAATGAAACCACTAACTGACCATCAGGAGAGATGGAGCTGAAAAAAATTCCAGCAGGTGATGCAGTCAATACTGAAACGCAAGCCTTCCTGCGCTTGGGGAGTGGGTCTGATTGAAGATAACTTTGAGTGTCTCAATTGAAGGGAAAGACAGTATATTTACACTTACCGTCATCTGTTGGGGTTTCAAGCTGGTGTTTTCCTGAATGAATGGTATTAGGCACCAGATCGCGTGAGAATTTGGTTTGGACTCGGTTGGACCGTCTAGAAGGAATTTCCCCATCTGATAGATCCACGTTTCAGTTTTTGACAATAATAAATACTAGGTATCCCAAACCTACCATACTTGTCATCAATGTCCATAGAAGATTCTACTCTGGACCGTGTGCTGACATTGGATGGACTCTCAGTATTCTGGCGAGCTGAATAAAAGTGTTCAGTAGAAATGAGATGTATGACCAGAGCAGGGATGTGAATCAGTCAAATCCAAACTATCAGTTATATATAAGGAGAGATGATTCAATGAATTGAAATAATGGGCATCAAAAGAAGGGTGAGCCTACATATCACACCAGCAGCGTCTAGTAGCATGTCGATACCATGGGAATCACAAGTGGAGACATCTGGAATGATAGATGAATCAAGAAGAGAACTTTCAGACTTAGATTGAGTCACGAGTGGTTCTGTCAGTTTTGAAACAAAAAAAGCAGCACACACCAATCAGAAAATATGAACGTGGGTCCATGAAATGTATTGGAGATATATGTATTGTTTGTACGTACCTGAAAAGCCTCTGATGTGATGTTTTTCACTGGCATAAGAAACGTTGGCCTTATGCTTGCTGATTTCATTAGTAGCAAGAGAATGGTTGACCAGTGGTGAACTGGCTGAAGGCAGCTGACCATCCGGTGACAATTCACTCAGTGGGATTCTCGAGTTAGAAAGATTGGAGGAAGAGCTTTTCAGAGTGGGATCCTCCTTGAGAGCAGCGAGAACATCACGAGAAGTGTAACCCCAATCATAGGGTGGTTCTGTCAGTTTTGAAACAAAAAAAGGACACACCAATCAGAAAATATGAACGTGGGTCCATGAAATGTATTGGAGATATATTGTTTGTACGTACCTGAAAAGCCTCTGATGTGATGTTTTTCACTGGCATAAGAAACGTTGGCCTTATGCTTGCTGATTTCATTAGTAGCAAGAGAATGGTTGACCAGTGGTGAACTGGCTGAAGGCAGCTGACCATCCGGTGACAATTCACTCAGTGGGATTCTCGAGTTAGAAAGATTGGAGGAAGAGCTTTT
>KZ123984.1:0-18462 GCA_002157025.1 Melampsora abietis-canadensis | reverse complement strand
TCACTCTGTTTTGCAGAACGTGGATTCCACGTTCTGGAGACATAACTGCCACGTTCCGGCTGGACACATGGCAGACACAGTGCAATTTGATTCAAATGTTGCAATGCCTTGGCAGCTGTTGCAGCATTTTTTTTTGTGTGCGGCTTACCCCCTGGTGTATATAGACTAGATTCTTGTCTACTTAGCAGCATAGTGTAAGGAAGGACATTACTCGATTGTAGCATACCTTTAGTATTGGTATAGAGGGGTTTTATATGTTGTATATTCCTCTCCCTCCTTCCTTCTTTTCTCTTTGAGGTTTCTCTTCTCCACTTCAATCTCATGTTCCTTCTCTAACCTTTTTTTGTGGTCTAGACCTCTATCCTAGTGAAATATATGTTGGTTATAGATCAGTCTAGGCTTTGGCCTGCAAGTCTAACCCCCGTGAAGGTTGAGTGATCCTCAACCTTACACATAGTCTTGTCCGGGGTTTAGGTTAAAGAAGAAATTCATCTAGTTAGCCTGCGCTCATTCTGGTCTGTTTTGCTTCTTCACCATTGAAGATTGGAACAGTTCTTGGACTGGTTGAAGCAACAAGAACTGACATTACTCAGAAAAAAATGTTTTCCGGGTGGAACACATATATAATTTATGGCATTAATCAGATCCCAGAGCACATAATTGATTTACAACTATTTCACTTTATCTTGGACATCAAGAAGCAATGAAAGAGTGGAAATTTCAGTTTTTAACTGGATTTAAACATAGCAAGCACTGTATTGTCAAGTTTCCAGTGGTGAATTTTGAAGTGTAATCTGCTCCAAGTAGTGAATAACTTCTTTATTTCTTTATCAATGTTCAAGATAAAGTGAAATAGCTGTACCACTTCAATTTGAGACTTAAACCTGAGGCCCAAAAAACTAGGGATGCATGAATATGGAACTCCAAACATATTCTACATGGAATACCAATGATTGATGATCTGCATTCATCTCATTCTTGGTGTATTCAAGCAACTTCGCTTTGAGATGTTGTTGAAGTGTGCAATTGACAGAAATAAGAAAATTTGCAAAACAGTTAGGAACATATACGTGAAAGCTAGGTGGAGGATTAACCATAACAACATCATCAAGTGAAATGAAAACTATGACATCATTTGCCACATTAGTTTACTTATAATACACATCAATCAATTTGACTTGCTTCTCCGTCCCCATCTTTGGGAAGAGAAGTGAGTACATTTTCTTCTTCACTTTATCTTACCAATGCAGCCTTATATTAAAGTTATTTTTATTCATTAACAATACTTGTTCTTGTTGTTTGACTGAGTAGATCTTTATCTCTTATTGAACCTTGAGATCACTTATCTACCAGCCATAACTTATAACTAACTAATCATACTTATCAATCTGATTGTTTATTCAGGTTAGAGTACATTACCTGTAAGATTGTTGTTGAGTGTTGCTTATAAATGCTCTAGTGCATGCTATCAGATCTCCATTTCAAAACTCCTAAACATTCTTAGATGTACTTTGACTGAATGCTTGAATTGAATGTAAATGCCACTAACTCTACAAAGACAAGGTTTTTCTGGAACAGTGGTGCAGAGGCAATATTGTTACTTGATTTGTCATCAAGTGAAAGTTGATGCATCCAAAGACGACAAAACATGGCTTGGTGACTGGACTCATATTGTCTCTATTGCAAGAATACAGATTTGATGGCGGCTCATGATTTCTATGTTCCGTGTTACTCTTTTTGTAGTGCTTACAATAAAATGGATACGAGATCAGCAAACCTGTCATAGGTTTGTGATATCTTCTCTTCAACTCATCAGGTCAGATCACGCATTACATATGCTTCCACCATGCTTATCATACACCATCAAACACTTCTTTCAACATCCCCAGTTTCTTCAAATCTGCGTCACTACACTGTGCCTGTGGAGAGCGCCCTAGACGTCTGGGGCCCTGAAGAGTACAAAGGCTTGCCTTTGTACTTGCTGGTGCCCACAACTTCTGGGGTGCTCTCTGTGAACACTGTGCTACCCCCAGAGGTGTGATAATTTGAACTTTTTGTCTTCTTGATCTTCCTCCCTGACCTTTTCCTCCTCCAAACCTGACTAGTTCTTTATTTTCTGTCATAAGCAATGCCTTTTCCATTTGACCCCAATGCACCTGGTATATCCAAGCAAATCATGTTGGATTGGATGCACATCAATCACCCAAAAACCCCATTCTGTCCAAAGATTGACCCAGCTGACTTGGCTCAGTTAGTGTGATTGGTTCAACCAGAATGTGTGTTTTCCTAATTCAAACTGAGGTTTAAGCACCATAAGGACACTTAAAAACTGGTTCACAGCTGTATTTCCAGCAATATTTTGGTCAGTATAGACTTTCCTGGACCAGTGAGTGACCCAGCGGCTGTTGCAAGGCAAAGGACATTGAGCATGTAGCCATCTGGAAACCCTGCCATATCACGCTATCCCAAACATCAATTGCTTGAAGAACCTCAAAATTTCAAGCCGTTGAATCTGCCATTTCCAAAGCCATCAACAGGTATTGGACGCCAGGTAAAGTGACTTGCATTATCTGAAATCAAGAAGCTCCCAAAAATTACTGACACCATGTAAATATCCATGCAGCACATCAACATGCACACATGGAGAGTTTCAAAACCAATCTCAAAGTCTTTTGGTTGGATTGAGGGGAGCATTGGGGAATTGTATTTCTTGTAATAATTATCACATGATAATACATGACAGAGACACTTGTTATATGCATAGTAATATTGTTATAGGCCGCTGCTGTACAGGGTCGTATTTATAACCCAACAAGGGTTATACAATACAGGAAGAGTATAATATACTGATGGTAAACAGCGGAAGGGGTCTACAGACTGCTCTTCTAAAACCAACAATGAAAGAGGACTTGTTGATGGAGTACTGATAAGGAACAAGGGAAATATAACTTTTAATAGGTGAAAAGCGCCTTTGATCACTATTTCTCAACACCTTTAGTGTTATTCAAGTCAGATAACCAAAGAAAATCACAAGCAACACTATTTTGAAGTGTTATTTCAATGACTTTTAAGTCTACAAAACATTAACTAAAGTAAAGTTCTCTTCAAAACTTTGATAAAGGTTGAATTTAAGTGACCTGGTACTACTAAAAAAAGTTTATAATGATAAACAAAATAATAGCTGTGTAAAAGATAAAGAAAAAGAGGGAACAGAAGTGTAACAAAACAGCAAAGAGGTATATAAACCTCAACACAAAAGAAAATACACGGTAAACAGCCCTTAAAACCATCTCTTTACCATCTCAAAAATAATAAAAACACACAAACATCCCTTGAATTAACATGACAGCCTCTTCTTATGATAAAACTTCAAATAAAACCACATGAAAACAGTATTATAAGTACAATATGCCTTATTGATCACTTGTATAATCTTCTTTTGATGTTTGAGTAAGCCAAAGATGAATTTCAAATTTATCATTTACTTTTGAAGTCATCCAATTCTTGATGACTAAAGTGCATTAAATAGATCTCTTTTTGCTGACCAAGATCTTATGCTACAATGACTACTTTCAATGAGTGATGTTTGAAATATTGACATGTAAAGATTGAAGAAATAAAGGTGTGTTTACAGTTACATGTCCAAAATCCATGTTACATATAGTGTTGTAAGCCAAAAACCCATGATACAGCTGGGTTTCTGCTAATTGCATATGCACCAAATTTCAAAGCAAAATTCCAAAGCAAAATTTCAAAGCCCAGTTTCAAAGCCAAATTTGACTATTTCTTCTTATATACCTTTTGCAACACATTGAATATAGTTAAAGTAAAGTTTGTACATTATTAATCAATGTATTCAGCGTTGATTGATTTGTCTATCAGCTTGATCGGACGTCATTTGATATGTATTACTAATGTAAAACCTCAATTTTGATCAAATCAGTTATTTTCAAATCAAATATCATTTGTAATGTACTTCAACCACAATTCACACCATCTTCCTACAAAGTAAGCCACCTTTTCCTCTTATCAAACACCACCTAAGAACATCCAAAGAATCCATTGCCGTCATCAACATCTTCACATCTGTAGTTATTCACTCTTAAAGACCTAGATTACCATAATTTTCCACTTTTACACAGCTTTCAATGTAAGTTTCTTCAAATCTCTTCCATCTAATCAATCTATAATTAAACTAATCTCAAATTCATGTGATCTTATGATTGATCTTCTGTCTAAAAATCCCTCATCCTTTACTCAATCACCCTCTAATTCTTTATTAATTCTTCTTGAAAATGTGATATTAAAAATTGTGATATGAATATGAATCTTGTTTACCGCTTTATAATTTTAAACATAAAGTATTTGAAATATTAAAAATACACCAAAACAACTGAGTAAGACACATTTGGAACTAAACTTGATAAGATTATGAGATTCAAATTATAATTTGCAATGGATTATAGATGCGGAAAATCCTTTAAATTTAAATGTAATAATAATTTTTTTAAAGTTTTCTTGATTGATCCTATAAATTACTCACCACCACAGGCATACTACTACGCACAGCGCTTGGGCCCCGAGTGTACAACCTTCTACAATCCATAGGGTTTTGGTTGTGTTGTGTTCCTACTTTCTCCAAGTGTTTTTTTTCTTGGCACCATCCTCCATAAAATTTTTTCCTTTTCCAAAACAGGACCATGACTAACCGGATCCTCAAGGTACATCACCACCACCAATGTCTGCATTCACCTTGATCCATCCATTTGTTTTTTCTGCCGCCTCATGTTTCCCTCACCAAGGATCATGACCGGCGGCTCATCCTACATCAGCAAATACTTGCAAGGATCCCTTCCAAGGCACTTCCCACACCAGTCCATGAAGCAAGCGCTGGCCTCAGTTGTCCTAACTGCCCAAACAATCAAAATAGATTCCTGATCTATATCTCAGCTGGCAAAGACACTGTCAAGGTCAAAGTCGGTATACCCATACAAAATCTATCTCTGAATCCAAATTTTTCTTTATTTGGCTCGCTTCCAAACACTGACTCTGCTTGCCTTCATCACACAACTTCACTGACTTGGAGAACACTAATTCTCATGCAGAAGCTTATTGTGATCAAACCGTTACCGTAATCAAATTGTTACTCTTGATAGGCCTGCAAGTTTACTTTGTAACCAATCTATGCCATCTTCTGATGGACCTCATCAATTGGTTAAGAGGAGGTAAGTCTACTTGTAAATTTGAAGATGTTTACATCCAGTATTCTAAGAAGTTTCATTTATGTTGCTTTCTTTTTGTGTGGTTCAGACAACATGTATTCAAAGAGCATGTCATAGAAAGTGACATTTCATCAAGGGTTCATCAAATTCACTGAGTGGTAAGTCTTCATTGTGGTAATATTCACAATTAGGAAAACCTTGCAATTGATAAAAAACACTCTACATCTCTTTATATGAAGGTATAAGGAGATAGGTTAAAGATTTCCATCATTATCAATAGAAACAATTGGACCATGACCAAAAACCAAGCTTGAGAGACAATGTATGAAGCATCCTGTTGAGTGTTTCCATATCAATGTGTACCACCATAAGATAAATAAACATATGGTATTTGACTTGTCCAAAACACTGCTTTGACTTCAGGTGTGATTTGTGCTCCATCTCCAACTATTACACAAATCAATCAAGAAGGACCAATACCCCATTTAATCTTGGTTCCAGGAAAGTATACTCAATCCACATGATTATATTGATTGTTTCAGTTTGTCATTTGAAATAGTCAGGTCTTAAGGTGTTTGTTCTACCTAGGATACTCGTCTTGGTAAATAGGTAAAGCATTGGAAGGGAAAAGGTTCAAAGGGTTTTAAAGGAGAGTTTTGGTTGGAATTTTGTCATTTAGGCGGGATCTTATTACAATCTTCACTGGTTTGTCTCAATAATTATTGTATTATTGGTTTTCTTGTGTGTTTCTCCTTTGTCAGAAAGTAAAATCGTGGGCAATCTAATTTCAATATCTCATTTTTTTCCAAGTCTTGTGAGAGGCAAAGATGTAAGATAAAATTCAAAAATCTTGACATGATAATGGGCACTTGTATGGCTAAATGTCACACTGAATGATACTTGCTATATATCTATTCAAAATGTATCTTGCATAAGGTGCTCATTATTACCATTGATGGCTTGACTTTGCAATGAAAGAATTGGCAATTGTGCTTAACACAAGCTTCACATTTTGAGTTCATCATGTGCTCAAATTTGTTTGTTCATTTGCTTGATTGATAAAAATGCTCTGTTGTATGTGCTTGAAGTCTTCTCATTGGCTGGGGCCAAATGCAGATGTGTTACACCAATGCAAAACAGACCATTGTTGGCCCATGAGATGGTTGAGGTGATTTTTTTTCTTGCATGTGGTGGAGAGCAGGTCATGAAGTTACTCCCTTGATGGATTGGGCCAAAGGAGGCAAGTGTCAAGGTACAGTAGTACATATGCGGTGATGTGGCCAGGCACAACAAAACAAGGTTGGTGTAGACCCATTAATGTGGGAGATCTGGTTGGCACTTGCTCTGCAGGCTGTGAAGGGTTTCAAGTCAATAGGTGACATTTCATGTGGGATACAAGCATGAAAATATGCTTCTAGGTGGAAATATCAGATGACTTCGGGCAATTATCTCCATAAATACAATTCCCCAATCTACCCGGATTTAGACTGAGATTGTTGTTGAGCACCCTTTGTGCTCTGTGATTTGATCAAAGGATTTGCAGAATCCTTTGTTGTCAGCAGGGGTCCACTGACTTTCAACCTCCCAGTTGATAAGGGGAAGATGTGCTTATTGTGGCACCTCTTTGATGGGTTGTTACAGGGTCTAAGGGAAGTCATTTGTGTGTGCATTGTTATAACTCATACTATGTTGTCTACATGCAAGGTTATATACATTACATGACACATCATACTACATTACTTTGAGACAATGACATTGTACAATTGCTTCCTCATCTGACAATCTAATCATAACTGGAGAGATTGCTCAGCCTCATCCGCTGCCTCAAGATCCCCTGGGTCCGGATCATAACATATTGTCAGATCTTCATTGGCGGACAACGAGGCATCTAGAACCAACAAAGAACACTATTGTCAGAATCAAATTGAAATTGAATTAGATAGAACATACTTACCAACGATTTGGTATAAGAATTTGGTTGAACTGAACTCAATACTACAGAACCTTAACACTCTTAATACGACAATCTCAGATTGCTTGAACTGAAACCTTAAATTGAATTGATTACCTTACACCAAAAACTTAAAATCGATTAAAAGATCATTGTTACTGTATTTTAAAAAACGCCACAACGTCTCCCACGTTCAGTACTCCGCAGCTCGAAGAGGACAAGCCAGACAGTTCCGGCTCAATCACGCCAACTCAGCTTTCCACAATGCAGATGGAAGAAGTGCAACACCAGTTGAATGATCTTATCACACTTGCTGAAGAGAAGTGCTTGCAACTCCAAGCCAAGAATGACCTCGCGGCAGCGAGAGTGGCGCAAGCCCATCAACATCATCCTACTCAAACTGCCAATTCACATCAGGCTCAGAAACCTACCCCAGCGCCTGTTTCCAAAGGTCCTAAGGTGACTACACCGGATAGATTCTTAGGAGCTAGAGGAAACCTGGCTGAAGTCTTTTCCAGCCAGGTTCAACTTTCTATGATGGCTCATCATTATTTATTCCCAGATGACCACAGTAAAGTCGTTTTTGCCTTGTCCTACCTCACGGGACCTGCCAGCACTTGGGCTCAGCCCATGGCTAAGGAGTTATTTGATCCAGCCAAGCGCCACTTCATCACCTTTGATTGGTTCATGAGGAATTTCAAAGCAATGTACTACAATACTGAGAAGAAAGCAAAGGCTGAGAAGGACATTTGAAGCTTAACTCAGACGGGATCAGTCGCTGCCTATACTCACAAATTCAACATGAACACGGTAAATACAGGTTGGGAAGTCCCCACGCTGATTAGCCAGTTTGAACCGGGCCTTAAGAGGAACATCCGTGTTGCCATGGTCCTTGTTCAAGAGGCTTTTGAATCAGTCAAACAAATCACCAATCTTGCTATCAAGATTGACAAAAAACTCCATGGGGTACCTGATTCTTTGACTGCTACCTACACTACCGCTGTGGACCCAAACACTATGGACATTTCTGCCTTGTTCACCCGATTGACCAATGAAGGATGTGATTGACGCCTCAGAACCGGGTTGTGCTTCAAATGCGGTGTTCAAGGCCACAGATTGAACGCCTGTCCTGAATGATCAAAGGAGCAGCGCGACAGGAGTGGCAAGGGAAAAAGTGGCTATCAGAAGCGCATTGCTGAGCTGGAGGTTAAATTAGTGGCTATGAGAAATGGAGCTGAGACCAATCATGATCAGATGGAAGGACCAAGTCAAGCTGACCTCTCAAAAAATGGAGGCACTCAGGACTGACCGTTGTGCCTATCCTGAGCAGTGGGAGTACTAGGAGTCTTGTAAATTTGGGGGCTAGTGAAGTAATCTTGAGAAATGAAATTGATCCTTGTTTGTTTGTTCAAACCTCACTGTCCACACTCCGTCCCTCCCGTGCCGCAACCATCAAATTTCCCAAATCCCTCTTCCTGATAGACTCTGGGGCTACCCACAATGTTCTAGGGGAGTCCTTTGCCTCTAGAGGGGGCCTTTTACGCCATGCCACCAGAAGTACCCAATGTGTGACGGGTTTTGATGGAACTACCAGCAATTCCTCACACAAGATCAAGCTCTACATAGGGCGTGGCCTTGATCCTACATTATTCATCCTCACCCAAATAAAATATTCCTACAACGGTATACTCGGCATACCTTGGATCCGCAACCACCACCACCTCATCAATTGGAACACTGGTGTTGTTGAAATTGACAATACAGACATTGTGGCTGTTATAGCCTCATCATATCCAAAGACACCTTTACGTCATCCAGGAATGGACTATGTGGAGGAAGCTAGGAACCTTGACAAAGGGATGGGTATCAGGATTGATACATTACCATCCCCGCAATGTGAGCATGCCATTTTTCCTGTTCTTTTGTGTCATGAAGCAGCTGGCAAGTTTGGCTGTCTCCTGAAACACAGAATACCACGCCGATTGGACTTCTCAAACTACCGCAACCTGCTGTTAAAGATATTACTACAACGCATGACAACATTGTGACTGTTGCATCAGTCTTGTCCTTTCCGCCACAACACCCCAATGACCTAGTGAAGGAACATACAGGGCATGTTAGGAACTCTGACAGTGGGGCTAGTGTGTTTCAAGACACATCACAGCCCCTACAATGTGAGTTTGATAGCGTGAAAACCCCATTTTTCACCGAATTTGCTGGCCAGCCTGTTTCTCCCCTACATTTACCAGCAGATTTGACGGCTTTGGTAGACTCAGCAAGAACCTAATGGTCTACATTGGCTAGACTTGCAGCGGAAGGGAAGAAGGACGCCCCAACAAGAACGGTTGAAGGACTCGTACCTTCAGTTTATCACCATCATTTGCATCTTTTTGTCAAGTCAAAGTCTCAATGCCTACCGCCGCGATGTAGATATGACTTTAGGATTGATCTAGTCCTGGACGGCCAACCACAGGCCAGTAGGATAATCCCACTTTCACCTGCGGAAAACGAATTGCCAGACAAACTGATCAACACTGGCTTATCAAATGGCACCATACAACAAACAACATCACCATGGGCAGCGCCTGTCCTGTTCACTGGGAAGAAAGATGGGAATCTACGTCCCTGTTTTGACTATCGTACTTTGAACGCTTTGACGGTTAAAAACAAATACCCATTGCCATTGACCATGGATTTGGTTGATAGCCTTTTGGATGCCAACACCTTTACTATACTAGACTTACAAAATGCATACAGGCATCTGTGCGTAGCTGAAGGTGAAGAGGACAAGCTTGTTTTGTATGTCAAGCAGGACAATTTGCCCCTCTCACAATGCCATTTGGACCTACGGGAGCCCCTGGCTATTTTCAGTATTTCATGCAAGACAGTTTTGTAGGACAAATTGGAAAAGATACTGCTGCATATTGTGACAATACTATGATATATACTAAGAAAGGTGAACCTCACAAACTGGCCATTGATAGCATCCTTGAAATCTTGGAAAAACACCAGCTATGGTTGAAGCCTGAGAAATGTAAGTTCTCTAAATTGGAGGTGGAATATTTAGGCTTGCTGATCTCACATAATAGAATCAGGATGGACCCAACTAATGTCAAGGCTGTGGCCGACTGGCCAGCACCCAAATCAGTGAACAAATTGAAACACTTTATAGGATTCTCAAATTTCTATCTGCAGTTTATTGATCATTTTTCCAAGACCACAAGACCTCTGCATAATCTAACAAAAAACAACACTAGATTTATCTGGGACAATAAATGTGAGAAGGCCTTCAGAACTCTGAAGTCAGCATTCACTAGTGCACCCATTCTAAAAATCGCCGATCCATATAAGGCTTTTATATTGGAATGCAATTGTTCTGACTTCGCGCTGGGGGCAGTCTTATTACAGCATTGTAGTAAAGACGGCGAGATTCATCCAGTGGCCTATCTTTCTAGATCATTGGTTCAAGCCTAGAGAAACGACGAAATTTTTGATAAAGAGTTTCTTGCAACAGTGACGGCCTTCAAAGAATGGCGGCATTACCTGGAAGGTAATCCCAATAGGCTAGAAGTCATTGTCTATAACAATCACCGTAATTTAGAATCATTCATGACTACAAAGCAATTAACCAGCCAACAAGCCTGATGGGCTGAACCCTTAGGTTGTTTTGATTTTGTCATACAATTCCAACCAGGCCGCAAAGCCGCCAAACCTGATGCGCTCTTGAGACACCCAGACTTAGCTCCTACCAGCAACAAAAAATTAACGTTTGGCCAATTGATACGTCCAGAAAATTGAGACAGTTACTCCTTTCCAGTGGAGGTTGACAGTTTTGAGTCTTTTTTTGAAGATGAATGGGAGACGCTTGATGACTCCAAAAAATGGTTTGAGATTGATGTTTTAGGAATATCGGGAGGTGAAGAGCCAATCAGTTTGAACAAACTGTCAGTTCATGTTGACAAATGCAATCAGGACGTATTGAAACCAATAATTTAATCATAGAGGAAATTCAAAAGGCTACCAAACAACGTAAACAACTTACAGAACTGATTAATTTTGTCCTCAACCCAATATTGACAAAGCTTAACCAGATCACACGCAACTACAAATTCCTTGATGGTATTCTTTAAAAAAATGGTAGAATAGAGGTGCCGGACGGCAACCAAATTAAATTACAAATTGTTCAAAGCAGACATGATAGTCTATTGGCGGGTCACCCTGGTCAATCCAAAACTCTCAGTTTAATGAAAAGATATGTTGTTTGGCCTTCACAGAAGTCTTTTGTAAACAAATATGTGGATGGCTGCGACTCTTCCCTCGGTGTTAAGAGTAGTACTCAAAAACCTTTTGGGAAACTGGAACCACTGCCAGTACAAGCCGGCCCTTGGACTGATATAAGCCACGATTTGATTACAAAACTACCTCAATCAAACGGTTATGATAGTGTTTTGACTGTGGTTGACAGACTTACTAAAATGGCCCACTTTGTGGTGTGTAAGGAAACTATGACTGCGGAGGATTTGGCAGACATCATGTTGAAGAATATCTGGAGACTCCATGGCACACCCAACACTATTACGTCAGATAGGGGTAGTATATTTATATCACAAGTGACTAAAGAACTTGACAAACGACTAGGTATATAACTCAGACCGTCTACAGCATTTCGTCCATGCACAGACGGTCAATCCGAAGTTGTGAACAAAAGCATCAAAGAATACCTACAGCATTTTGTCTTGTATTGACAGGATGATTGGGAAGGCCTCATGCCCATGGCCGAATTTGCTTAAAATAACGGTGATCATGTATCTAAGGGTGTTTCTCCTTTTAAAGCAAATTATGGATATAACCCAACATTACCAGATGTGCCTTTGGGAGAACAGTGCATACCGCTTGTTGAAGATAGAATGAAAATCATTACAGAAGTACAACAAGAATTGATGGAGTGCTTAAATCCAGCTCAAGAAACAATGAAGAAAAATTGTGATGAGAGTGTTAGGATTACTCCAGATTGGAACGTCGGAGACTCAGTATGGCTAAGGAACAAAAATTAGTCAACTACCAGACCAAGTCCAAAACTTGAACACCAATGGCTAGCTCCTTTTTCTATTATCAGAAAAGTATCAAATTCTACTTACCAATTGAATCTTCCACCGTGTTTGAAAGGTATACATCCAGGATTCTATGTTTCTTTACTGAGAAAGCACAAAACAGATCAGATCAATGGGAGAAAAAATCCTGAATCCCCGCTGTAGAACTCTTACACTGTGGAGCATAGGTAGAGCCGTGAGGGGAAGACACAAACCCAAGGGGATAAACCTCCAAGTGTTATGACCTGGCTTGGGAGGGACTGATAGCGGCAGAGGATGAGACAGAGCTATCTCTTAGTATGATGATTAGATTGTCCGATGAGGAACCAAGAGGTACAACGTCATTGTCTAAAGTAATCTATAAGTTGTGATATGTAATGTATGATCTTTCACGTAGGTGACATAATACCATTTATAACATTATCCCCCATTTAATGCCCAAGCTCCCTCTTGCAAGCTCTGCATTCTCCCCACGGGCAGCATTAAAAAACCCTGTGGGAAAAAGCTTGCCCTCTAACCGCTTTCTCCTTCTTCTCCCATATCTTGGTGTTGCATTTGAAAATTTAAAATCGGATTCTTGAACCATTTTCGTGCAATTCTCTAAATTCTCAATGGGCTCCCAAGAATTGTGTTCAGTTCCAAAACCTTTCCAGTTCACAAGGTACTCACGCTTCTTTCCCCTCATCCTACAGTCAAGCACATCTGCTACCTCCCACTCCTCCTGTCCTTCAATTATTATAGGTGGTGGTTCTGGATGTTGTTGTCCTTCTATTTTGTCTGTTTTGTGTTTTCGTAATAATGACATGTGAAACACTGGATGAATGCTCTTTAGAGAGTTTGGAAGTTTTAGTTGGTAAGTAGAATTTGAAACTTGTTTGATAATGAAGAAAGGACCTAGCCATTGGTGTTCAAGTTTTGGGCTTGATCTGGTAGTTGACAAATTTTTATTGCTCAACCACACTGCATCTCCAATTTTCCAATCCGGTGTGGTCCTCACGCTTTCATCAAAATTCTTACTCATTCTTTCTTGAGATTGATGTAAGCATTCAGTCAATTCTTGCTGCACTTCAGAGATGATTTTTAATCTGTCTTCGACAGCTGGTATGCACTGTTCACCTAAAGGCACGTCTGTGAAGGTTGGGTTATATCTGTAATTTGCTTTAAATGGAGAGACACCTGTTGATACATGATCTCGGTTGTTATAAGCAAATTTGGCCATGGGCATAAGGCCTTTCCAATTGTCCTGTCAATACAATACAAAGTGACGTAAGTATTCCTCAATCATTTTGTTAACAATTTCAGACTGGCTGTCTGTTCGTGGATGAAAAGCCGTCGACGGTTTGATCCGTATGCCTAGTCTTGCATTGAGCTCTTTGGTAATCTGAGATATGAAAACACTCCCCCTATCTGAAGTGATTGTTTTCGGAGTACCATGAATTTTCCATATATTCTTCAGCATGATGTCCACTAAATTTTCCGCTGTCATGCTTTCATTGCACGGCACAAAGTGAGCCATCTTCGTCAATCAATCAACGACAGTTAATATGCTATCAAAGCCATTAGAAACAGGTAATTTAGTGATTAAATCGTAACTTATATCAGTCCAAGGGCCGGCTGGGATCGGTCGTGGTTCTAGCTTGCCCTATGGTTGCTGATTAGTGCTTTTTGACTCGTAAACAAGAATCGCAACCGTCTACATATTTCTTCACAAAAGCTTTTTGCAAAGGCCAAACAAAGCATTGCCGTATCAAACTGAGCGTCTTCGACCTCCCGGGGTGTCATGCTATCAGTCCATCATGTCTGCTCTTGACTATACTCAATTTAATTTCGTCGTTGTCGGGTACTTCTATTTTGTTATTGTTATAGACAATACCATCGACCACCTTGTAGTTTTGCGTCATTTGTTTGAGTCTTGTTGAAATTGGATTATTGACAACGTCAATTAATTCTGTAAGTCTTTTGCAACGTTTGGTAGATTGTTGGATCTCTTCAATGATCAAAGTGTCCGATGTTGCTACATCCTGAGTTGTCTCCAAATCATGAACTTCTGGCCTGGTGGGAGTTATGATGTTGTTTTCGTCTGAAATCCCTAGGACATCGACCTCAAACCACTTCGCGGCGTCATCAAGTTTAACACATTCGTCTTCAAAGTGAGATTCAAGACTGGCCACTTCGACCGGAAAGGATTCACTGTCTAGGTTCTCTGGTCGTATTAATTGACCAAAGGTTAACTTCTCCTTGTCACTTGGTGCTAAGTCAGGGCGTTGAGAAAGTGCATCAGGCTTCGTGCCGTCTCTTCCTAGTCTAAAACGTATAACAAAATCAAAACACCCTAGTGTTTCGGCCCATCTGGCCTGTCTCCTAGTGAGTTGTTTAGTGGTCATGAAGGATTCGAGGTTACAATGATCAGTGTATACAATGAACTCTAGCCTGTTTGGTTAACCCTCTAAATAGTGTCTCCACTCTTTAAAGGATGACACTATTGCGAGCAATTCTTTGTCAAAAATCTCGTAGTTCCTCTTGGCTTGAACCAGTGATCTCGAAAGGTAGGCCACCGGATGTATTTCGCCTTCTTTACTACAATGTTCTGATAGCACGGAACCCAGCGCGAAATCAGAGCAGTCGCACTCTAATATGAAGGGTTTATAAGGATCTGCTATCTTTAGAATGGGTGCCGTAGTAAATGCTGTCTTTAAAGTATTGAAGGCTTTTTCACAATCATTATCCCAAATAAACCTCACGTCATTTCTTGTCAAATTATGAAGAGGCCTTGTGGTTTTAGAAAAATGCTTGATGAAGCGTCCATAGAAATTCGAGAATCCAATGAAACTTTGGAGTTCATCCACTGATTGTGGTGCTGGCCAGTCGGAAACTGCTTTGACCTTGGCAGGATACATGCGAATTCGATTATGAGAAATCAAGAAACCAAGATACTCCACTTCGGATTTTGAGAATTCACATTTCTCAGGCTTCAACCAAAGTTGGTGCTTAGCCAGTATCTCAAGTATGCTATTGACCGCAGGCTCGTGAGGTTCACCTTTTTTAGTGTAAATCATGGTTTCATCAAGATACGCCGCTGGATCTTTCCTGATTTGTCCCACAAAGATGTCCTGCATAAAATACTGGAAGTATCCAGGCGCCCCGTCGGTCCGAAAGGCATCGTAAGAGGTGCAAACTGGCCAGCTCGACAGACAAAGGCNCTAGTTTGTCCTCGTCACCTCAGCCACACGAAGATTCCCGTAGGCGTTCCGTAGGTCAAGTTTAGTAAAAGTGTTGGCGTCAAGAAGGCTATTGACTAAATCAATAGTAAGCAGTAATGGATACTCGTTCCTAACTGTCAGGGCGTTCAATTTTTGGTAGTCGAAACAGGGCCTCAGGTTACCGTCCTTTTTTCCGGTAAATAGGACGGGCGCAGCCCAAGGAGACGTTGTTCTACGGATGGTACCATTTGTCAGGCCATTGTTAATCAGTTCGTCTAGAGCGTCGTTCTCCACAGGTGATAGTGGAATAATGCGGCTAGCTTTCGGCTGAGCGCCCGTAATTAAATCAACCTTGAAGTCGTATCGACGGCGCGGGGGAAGGCACTGAGCTTTTGCCTTGACAAACAGGTGTAGATGCCGGTGGTAGACTGGAGGTACAAGCTCCTCCACCGTCTTAGTCGGTGTGTTCTTCTTCCCTTCTGCTGCGAGCCTAGCAGATGTGGACCAAGAAGCCTTTGCCGAAGCTGCAGAAGATTGCGGGGGCGTTGATGTGTTTATTACGACACTAGCCCCCTCGTCACTGTTCCTAGCATGCCCTGTATGTTCCTCTTTTAGGTCACTGGGGTGTAGTGGCAGAGATGACAAGGCTGGTTTGACAGCCGCAATGTTATCTTCAGGCGTGAAATCCATACCGATGGCAGGTTCCAAGAATTCAACATTCCCATTGTTTGAGGACAGAGAGGTGTCTATGGGAGAGACAAGCTTGCCAGCTGTTTCACGAGTAACATCAAAAACAGAAATATCATACGCACATTGCGGGGATGGTAGCGTATTATTCAAAATACCCATCCCCTCGTTGATGTTCCTAGCGTCCTCCACATGGTCCAGTCTAGGGCAAGGTGAAGGTGGTTTTGGATGTGACAAGGCTGCTGCAGCCGCAATGTCAGCGTTTGTCAGCTTGACGACGCCAGCTCTCTAGTCAATGAGCTGGCTGTTTTTGCGGATCCAAGGTATACCCAGAATACCGTCGTAAGAATCTTTGATACAAGTGATAATGAAAAGTGTCGGATCGTGATCTTGACCAATGTAAAGTTCAATTTCGTGTGAAGAATTTCTGGTGGAGCCATCAAAACCCATCACACATCTGGTGCTCCTTGTGGCTTGTTGTAATAGACCCTCTCGGGAGGCAAAAGATTCTCCTAACACGTCATGGGTAGCCCCCAAGTCTATCAGGAATAAGGAATTGGGTGTACCAATGGTTGTGGCACGGGATGGGAGGAGTGTGGACAGCAAAGTTCGGACAAATAAACGTGGATCAATTTCATTTCTTGAAGCAACTTCACTAGCCCCCAATTTTACAACACTCCTATTCCCCCCTTTGCTCAGGATAGGCACAACAGTAAATCCTGAGCTCCTCCATTTTTTGAGAGGTCAGCTCAACTGGGTCCCTCCATCTGATCATGATTACCTTTGTCTCTACCACTCATAGCCGCCAACTTGACTTCTAATTCAGCAATGCGCTTCAGGTAATTTCCTTTGCCTTTACTACTTCTATCACCTCTACCACGCGTATCATTGGATCTCTCAGGACAAACGTTGGAACGGTGGCCTTGCACTCCACACTTGAAGCAAGACCCAGTCCGGAGACGTCGGTTGCGTTCCTCGTCGGTCAATCAAGTGAAAGAGGCAGAAATGTCCATTGCGTTGGGGTCGGCTGCTGGTGTGTAGGAGGCGGTCAAGGCATCAGGCACGCCATGAAGCTTATTGTCAATCTTGATGGCAAGATTTGCGATTTGTTTGACAGATTCAAAAGCCTCCTGAACCAGGACCATGGCAACACGGATGTCCCTCTTGAGGCCCGGTTCAAACTGGCTAATCAACGTCGGAACCACCCAACCCGTATTTGCCGCGTGCATGTTAAGTTTGTGCGTGTACAAGGCAACTGACCCCTTCTGGGTCAAGCTACAAATTGCCTTCTCAGCTTTAGCTTTCTTCTCAGTATCATAGTACATTGCCTTGAAGTTCCTCATAAAACAATCAAACGTAATCAAATGACGTTTAGCAGGATCAAACAGCTCCTTAGCCATCGGCTGTGCCCAGGCACTCGCAGGTCCAGTGGGATAGGACAATGCAAAAACTACTTTGCTATGATCATCCGGAAATAGATATGGATGGGCCATCATGTAGAGCTGGACCTGGCTGGAAAAGACTTCAGCCGGGTTTCCTCGAGCTCCTAGGAACTTATCCGGTGTGGATACCTTAGGGCCTTTGGGAGTAGGCACCGAGGCAGGTTGTTGAGCAGGAGACGGATTGACAGGCTGAGGAACCTGGTGATGAGCGGTCTGATGAGCTTGGTGATCAGCAGCCTGCTGAGCCTGCTTTGTTCTCATTTCTGCAAGGTTGTCTCAGCTTGGAGTCGTAAACACTTTTCTTCGGCGAGTGCGTTGGACATCCCGGTCATCTGACGTTGTATCTCCTCCATCTGCATCGAAATCTGAGTAGGTGTTACTGAACCGGAACCTTTGGATTCCTCGTCCTCAAGCTGTGGGGTGCTAAACGTGGGAGACGTGGTGGCGTTGTTTTAGGTAAAGTACAAGATGATCGGCAGTTCAATTCAAAGTTCGTGGTCTTAGGTAAGCAATACAATCCTAAGGTTTCAGTCTGAGTAATCTGGGTTCTTCTTATACAGATGATATTGATGTTCAATGTTTCTTGAGTTCAATTCAATATAGTTCAGTATCCGAGTCTTTGGTAAGTTCGTTCTATCTAAATCAAGTCGGTGTGTTTGATAATAAATTGAATCTGACTGTCTCGTCGTCCACCGGGAAGAGATCGGACAATATGTTATGACCTGGCTCGGGAGGGACTGATAGCGGCAGAGGATGAGACAGAGCTATTTCTTGGTATGATGATTAGATTGTCTGATGAGGAAAAAAGAGGTACAACGTCATTGTCTAAAGTAATCTATAAGTTGTGATATGTAATGTATGATCTTTCAC
>KZ123983.1:3785-14093 GCA_002157025.1 Melampsora abietis-canadensis | reverse complement strand
TAGCTCTTGTGTGCTTCAGGTAGATTTGACTGGATCATCCATCTTCTTGCACAATTTTGTTTTTTGAAAATGGGGTCAAGTTTCTCATTGTCCCATCAGATTTTGTACTTTCATAAATTTGTTTTGATCAGTTTACCTTGGCTTTGGGCTGCTTCTAGTATCATTCTTGATATTGAGAAAGCACTAAGATTGATGTCTTCTGTGGTTAAGTACTCTGGTGGGAGGAGGTGTAGGTTATCCTGTATTTTTCCATGCAAGGTGGATGAGTCAATGTCAGTATGCTTCAAGGAAATGTGGTAATTGACAGGTGGGAGAAATAGCATCTTTAGGAAAGTAGCTACAGGTAGGTGTTCCAATGCTACACTGTTGTGTACAACTTGACAGCTGGTGACTTCATCTGTGAGGTTCCAACTTGCCCGTTCCAGGTCAATAGTGGTTGGTTCCATACCTGGAGAGAATCTTGTTGGGAGTCCCTTCTGTGAGTTTGGTTTTAGTCCCTTTGAGCTTAATAGAGATATGAGTTTACAGGATTGTGAATCCGTGGTGTGGTATCTAGGGGGTTTTTGTGGTGTAGGTTTGAGTCTGTGGTGATTAGTGTTGGGAGTTGATGGTTATTGTGGAGACAGAGCCAGTGTTCTAGGGTAGCCATCCTGTGTAGTGACCCTGGTGGGTTATACCAAGAGATGAAATGGAGTTGTGATTTGTGTTCTACAGGGTCTTTGATCTCAACACTGAGGATTATGTCAGAAAGGCTGGGGAGAATTGTGATTTGGGAAAAGTGAATTTATTTGAAGATGTATAGTACCACTCTTGGTCTTTCTTCCCAAGTTGTGGGGTGGTAGTCACTGAGATCATATGCCAGGCTTCATGAGTTGGGAAGGACAGGTTCAGAGAATTGAACCACAGTTCTTGAAGAGCCAGAACTGTGTATTGAGTTTTTGTGAGGGCTTCAAGAGTGATTGTACGGGATTTTTGGCAATTAAAATGAAAAACAGAGAAGTTGCTTAGGTATATTGGGAGATCTGAAGTTTTGTCATTGATTTGAGGGAGGTCCCTGTTGATCCCAAAGTTAGGTGTTTGAGGTTGCCTATTTGATGTATCAATTTGGGTGTTATAACTCATTTTTGATTATTGGTTTGGGAGTTATCTGGAATGTTGTTCTACAGAGAGGGCAGAGTAGACTTTTAGGTGAGTGGTTATATTTGGGTTGATACCTTGCAATTTTTTCAGTGGATTTTTGTTGGTCATAATTGATGCAACAAGCACAAACTTGGGACATGTCATTGTTGGCACAATCTTTAGTGCTGTGTGGGTCACCACAATTGGCGCATTGAGCATCATTATTGCATGTGTTGTGAGTATCATACAAGTTTAGGCAGTTAAAACACGGTCGGGCCTTGTACATAATGTTTACCTTTGAGTCTGTTATAATCAGCATAGAGTCCACCCTTTTCAATCACAAGTGCTAATTTCTTGTTGTCCTTTGGGTTTTGCAGCCATTTGACCGAGTGAATTGAGTCTAGTGGAATGTTGTTTTGTTGACTGAGTTTTTCAGGGAATTTTTTCGTTTGACATCAAGTTCTGCTGTGACAAAATTAGATAGAATCAGGTATCGAGTTTGATTCGTTTTAAAGTCTTTGTGTGCTAGCTTAGTCCAGTGGTGTTTGTTTTTGATGAGCCAGTCTTTCATGAATCTGTTGTCCATGTTCATGAGGACGTCACCTGATTTGAGAAAAGTAGCGCTTCGTATTCTAACCGGAGTTTCTTCGACTTTTGCATCTTGTTTCGCGAGTGCTGCATTGATGTTGTGTACTATTTCTGACTTTCCCATGTCTTCAAAGGGTTCTTTCTCAGGGAGCTTGTGAATAATCAGTGTTGCTGCTTTGAATTTATTGATAACAGCGTTAGACAGAGGCGGTTTGAGCGTCGAGATTCTTGTGGTCTTGGTCGTCGGTTTTGGGTAAGGGTTGACCCAAGCGTTTGGTCTCGGTGGGAGGGGATGAGTGGGTTTGGGGGTCGGAAGGGCGTTCTCTTTGATACGTTCCGCTTTCAAGTTTCAGACTTCTTCACGCAATTCTTTGATTGTTTCGATGAACATTGACATTATCGAGATAACGCTTTGAAGGAGCGCATCATTTGAGGTCGTGTGGCTTGCAGATAAAGTTGTGAGTACGTCTTCCATAGCGTTCGTGTGAGTTAGGCCACGGTTTGGGTTCGGGTTTTTGGTGAGGGGTTCGAATTATCCTCGTCTCTGTCTGGGGGGCGTTTTAAGGGCATTGGGGTTGGACAGACAGGCTATCGTGGTTGATATAACTGGCGGATTGGATTAGTTGGACGAGTTGACTCAACATGTTGGTCTATTTTGGGATGGATTCTGGAAAGCTTACGTCTCCAAGACGCGTGTTTTTGTCCCCGATGATCGCCCGAGAGCCGTAGTCGGGCCGAACTGATCGGGTCAGGGAGCGACTTCAGGTCAAGAATCAAGATCACGCTCGGAACCGACTTTCAAGTCTGACAACAACTGTGACCACGGCGTCAAAAGACTTCCACTTGAAATAAGACTTTTGGTATGGCAAATATATTGTCAGTATAGGATTTCGTCCCCTCTGATGTGATATATCCTGACATTGTATCCTTTTTCTGCTCCCGATGGAAACCTATCCTTTGCAAAGTGTTACCGAACCCATTCCCTCTGGTCGCATAAAGTTGAAAACTACTCATGGACCGATTGAAATAGAATTATGGCCGAAGGAAACTCCGAAGGCCTGTCGAAAGTAGATCCGACCTTTGCCTTTCTCATCACACGCAAATTGATCAAAGGTGCTATTGCTACGCTCAGTTTTGTGCAATTATGTCTTGAAGGATACTATGATGGCGTCATCTTTCATCGTATTGTACCTGATTTCATCGTTCAGACTGGTGATCCATCTGGTACTGGTACTGGAGGTGAGAATAATGTCCGATTGATCAGCCTTTCGCAGCATTCAGCTGATTAGACCAAGAGGATATGTAGGCGAATCTATATACGATGAGGGAGTATTTGACGATGAGATTAATGCACGACTGAAGTTTTCACGAAGAGGGCTAGTTGCCATGGCGAATTTAGGGACTCGTAACACCAATACATCCCAATTTTTCTTTACATTAGGTCAGGCTCACACAATTATTTTTGCTCCTTCATTTCAATATTTCACATTTAACATTTTTTCTTCATGTGCTATGCCCGCCGGCCGATTAATGGTTGAATACAGCCCGCACCGACGAATTGCAGGATAAGCATACCATATTTGGATCTGTGATCGGCGACACCATATACAATGTTATCAAGCTTAGTGAAGCTGAAGTTGATCGCAAGGAACGTCCGATCCACCCTCCTGTGATCAAAAGCGTAGAGGTGATCGACAATCCCTTCCCAGACATCGTTCCGCGGATCACAAGAGAGCAAATCAAAGAACAGGCAAAGGCAAAGAAAGAGGCCAAGCGGGAAAAGGCAAAGGAGAAGATGAAATCTAAACATCGGACTCTAGCGAAGTAAGGCCCGCATCAGACTGTCCTCCTTCCTGAATTCGAATCTTCAAGACACCTAACGAGCCTTGCGTCTGAAAAGGAACAAAGGTCTTCTTTCATTTGCCGATGAAGAGCAATTGACAGGCCCTGCTGCAGAAGGAGAGGAAAACCGGCCTAAATTTAGAAGCGCACACGATGTCGAGGCCTCCTCCCAGCTATCGAGCAAAATTGTTGATCCAAGGCGTTCAGCAATTGACATTCCAGTACCGTCTTTGGTGCAGCCGCCTGTTTCTACTCTCAGACAGCAAGATGATGAAAGCCAACCCGTGAAAATGCACTCCGCTCTCAAAGCTGTGGCCAAGCGGCGGACTTCCGATTCGAAAGATCATGGGGAAAGGGGAGAAGCCGGCTCAAGTACAGCACCTCGGAAAAAGCAGAAGAATGACGCGTAAGTGCAGACCAACAGCCTTGAGATCGACATTTCCCTATTGGATAGTTTTGCATCCCGCGTTGATTCTTAAACTCACCATCCGATCTTATGTTGATCTTTGTTCAGTGAACGAGTGAAAGACGAAATTGCAAGGATGGAGGCCGATCTGAAAATGGGATTGAATAGTGATGAATCTGGGTCCGACCATGAACTCACCAAAACGGCCCAGAAGTCAAGGAAAGGTCACAAGTCTCAGGAAGGCCGATCACTACTGGAAGCTGAAAGAGCTCGATATAAAGCCCGCGCCGAAAAAACAATATCTCAGGTGTCGGCACCAGCAAAAAAGGGCGGTAGTGCCGGAATTGACTCGATCTTGGAAGGCTTTCGTAGTAAACTGCGAGGGGCCGAGGGTCCCTCAAATAGCGTTGAAGCCGGAGCAGATCGATTAGATGGGTATGCTGGCGAAGTAGACCCTACCCAAGATGGCGTATTGGGTGACGTGGATGACGATGACGACGGATGGATGGCTCAGTGCGCTTGGAAAATATATCTCTTGTCTCACATTTGACATTTAGCTGATGGAATTTGGCACGTGTTTTGACCATGTGACTTTGAACCGCAGTGAACTCAAATTTAGAAAAGACGCAACTGTAGATCTGCATCGAGCTGATGAGTATGCAGTTGTTGATCCTCTGGCAAACAGAAAGGTGAGCCTTGTCAACACTCCTGCGGAAAGGGGCTTAATCAAATGTTGAATTCCCGATCGCAACTTCAGTTCACTCTGGACGAGCTGGCTGCCCGAAAGACCGAGAAAAGGAACGCTGAGTTCAATAATTCAGATGCCCACAAAAAATCGACCACATCGAAAACTCCTCATGGTCGGGATCGAGCTCAGTCACGAAGGTATTGAAGGTGACTTTCCCGTCAATCTCTATGCTAAGCCCCTTTCATACAAACCGCTCTATGATATCATGCAAAGCCTTCAATAAAGCCTTGGCCAGGTAAAGTGAATGATACATCTGATTCGGAGGCTAATCAGAGTAAGGACGATGTACCCTACTAGTCCAGGGTTGTACATGTATCAATGTATTCATGCGATTTTCGTTCTACAAAACGTGTCTGGAGATATATAAATTGCTTCTACACATCAATGAAACACAAAGACCTCATAATTAACTTGATGGGGCTCGACCGCGTTTCAAGTGCAACCGGGGCACAGGATACTTGACGTTCTTTGGTGTGAGTGGAGACCGATGTTTACGAATGCGGTGTACTTTATCCTTGTGGTCCCTCCCCATATCCAATAGTTCATTATGGCGTTTTTTCTGCACACCAGCCATATACATGTAAATCTTTTCCAAAATGCAACTTGAGAATCTGCTCGTCCTTTTCTCGCTGAGAGTTAAGAGAAGCATGAGAGATCCCCCATGTTCAAACGTTTTGCCCGCCCCATCATAAATTGATGAAGACAAAGAAGATTCCAAAGATTCAGATGTTTATCCAGAGATATGTCCATTCTTGAGCATGCAGTTGAAAACTTGTAAGGACAATAAAGAGGTTCGCACACCTACAATGTCATTGAGTGTATATATTTTCCGACCCAAAGAGAGAAGAAAACATCAAAATCCTTGCATAGTCTGCTGACCCCAGAATACTGTTTTCACTCTAACTTTAATCGAACTATTGAGGCCCGATGCATTGGATTTTATGATCTTCTTGCACCCAGAATGTCCAAACCATATATATTTGATGCAATCATCTCCCGGATATTTGTAACCCCATATTTGCTCTGCTTCCCTAGATATACCCACAAGGTTGAGCCAGTATGTTGGATGTGTGTCCTTGTATGATTATGATTTCAGTTGGTATTTTAATCATCAAAGGTTTCTCTTTCCTGTAACCAAAGTCAACACCTGCCGTTCCAGATTATCTTGAGAACTGATACCTTTTCTTTTGCCCATGAAACAAGAGAATTTCCCTGTTAGCCGCTGTGGACCCTAAAGAATTTTCCAAGCTGCAGTATTACTGCATAATATTGTGCTACTATATTGATTACAACCATGAGATATCCAATCAGATCAATAGGGTATTTGAATGCGTTGGGAATGATCTCATTGCACATCCATGTATTGAAAAAATGTTATATGAAACCAGAACTCGGGATATGAATTGTTTGACCTCAACAAACTGGTAGAGGTCAAAATTCATCAAGCAATGTAAGATAATCAGCACGTACCTTTGTACTTCGTTCCTTTTTTCTGAGACTCACTATATTGGGCCCAATCTTATAGTTTCACACGCAATCAGATTAGCCTTCAATTTCATGAGAAAAACCAATCCCAAATTTGTGCCTTAGTGCAGACTTTGGAATTCAATTGCTTCATGCTTCAATAAACTGTGTCATATATGCATAAGACTCCTGATAATTTGATTTCATACTTGTGATATTTTCTCTGACAGACCACATATATTCAGACCAAAAGTCATGTAAATGGCTTGGCCAGTATTGAAGGAGGATAAAAAAATATCACCAGGGAGTTTGTTTAGGGTCAAAGTAGCTAATGTTCAACTTTGAGATGATGTTTGATTTGATTTTCGGAGTCCAAGTTGGAGTTGATATGCATACATTTGTATCCTACTCGTGCCATAAAATTCAAAGCAAAATAGCTCATCATACATAGTTTGTCATACCGCCATGTCCCTGGTCTTATAAAAGAGTGGATGTATGGAAGCACATCCACGGGCTCAGTATGAGTCGCTGGATCATAGTCCTTGAGGTTCTCTTTGATCTTTAGGACTGTTCCTCATCTGACTCTCCAATTGATGAGATAATTTCAATAGCCTTTTGTTTTTGCGCCTCAGTACGTGTCTTCCATATGGCGTTTATGCTATCAAAGTCAGATTCAATATGACTGTTAGCTCATCAATACGAAGATGTCATGTCCACCGAAGCTACACACCTCTCAGATCTTTGCAGCTGCCCACTCAACATTTCATTTTGAGCCTTTAAAGTTGAATACTCTTGAGCTAGACGTGAAGCATTCGCTTCCAAAACCAATTTTTCCCTACAATTTTGAGCGCCGGGTAATAGTAATTTTCTCAACTTTTAGAGGAATTTATGCGATGCAAAGGATGACTAACGCATCTGATTCTTGGACATGCTGTACCAACTGATCGACTCTGGCTGTGAGCGCGAAGTTCTGTGCGCGGTAGCGCTCGAGCTGCCGTCGCGTGATCTCGTATATGCCAAGTTCGTCCGAAGTCCCAATAGGTTGGTGATTTGATGTAGGGCGTGTGCTCTGTATCTGATCCTGATTATCTTGTCGATCCCTGATATAAGCACACATGGGTGTCTATCACAACCTAGTTCCTCAAGACGAAAACACGATCACAAATATTGCAGCTCACGCTTCATTTCTGCGGATCGACTCGAACAATTTCTCTTCCAGATCTTCAATCAGAATGTCCTTCTGTTTTAGCTCTTCCGAAAGAGCTTCGTTCGCGCTGAAAGGAAAGCGTGTATCGTGATGAGAAACGTTGTGATTGTCATATTCTGGGTGCAAAGGAATCATGTCCCTAATTCGGTCTCTACCGACACTCGGCTGCATGCACACATCCGTGTCGGTTGAGGAGACTTACGCACTCATTGGACGAGAACAAAGGTTTTGGTGTCAAGAAGAATGCTTGCCTGTAACTCACATTTTCAGAGTCACAATTTGACCCTGTGTCTGACTAGAACCATTGACGTCGTGGAGACCAATCAGTCCCGATGACGTCTTACGACCATGATGAAGATTATCTACCTTGGAAGGATGCTCTCCCCATCTGCTCTCGTTTCAATCGAGCCTCCCGCTTCGGGTGGAGATCTTCTGCATTGAGATTGCCTTCTTGCAGTTCCGGGTGTTCCACGTGTGTTGCGGCTTCTGGTCACAATCGAGAGATCAGCTGGAGAGATGTATCTTGCCTTTCGACTCGGACCACCTTTAACACCTCTGGACTCGTTTACCCTCTTCATTGACGATGAGACTGGGATATCCGTTCGGTCGATCAAATTTGCGCATACAAGCTGATGAAGATTTGCTTCCCCAGGAGTCGTAATATGCTGCGCTCTTAACTTGATTTCCATATGCAAATTTCTATGTCAGTGCTGATCGGATGTAATTGGTGGTTCCAACGTTACCTTGCAGAGCTCGCTCTGTAGGCTATCAACGGCCCAGGGCGTTAGAGCCCAGCGTCCATGCTGCGAGCGCTTGCGCAAATTTGTCAACCGTCGAGTCAGGCCGACTTCCTTCAGTGCTTGCAACGACTCCGATAGTGAGAAAGGTCTCTCTTGAAAGGCCTTCCGCACTAAACATAACAAGCACGTATTTTTGTAAACGCACATCAAACACATATTCGAAAGAAGAATAGACCTACGCTTGGAGTTGAGCGAGTTGATGTGCACCGAACCTATGTCCGGGTCGTTGTGCAAAGCAGTCCAAAGCTCGTGAAGTACGTCTGTCGCAAATTAGGTGTCAGGACTAGCAAATTTCGCCTCATGAAGCGTCAGCACAGGCGGACAAATGGCTGACGAGAATGGAAGGCGGCCTCGAGTCTATTACGTTCCATGCTGGGGGGCGACGTTGCCCTAGATGTGCAAAGATCCCGTGTTTTATACGACAATTGCAAGTCATACGCTCGTCAAGTCATCAAAGGCATAGCGCGACACCAGGTTCCCGCTGATTTGTACATACGTCTCTCTGAAGTCTTCTATTATCTTCTCTGAGGGGTTGACGATCGCTGGCAACACAGCTGTGAAATTTTGCCGATCTCATTCATGCGAAGGTACACGTATCAAACTGGTAAAGCAGTTGCAAAATACGTGTTTAGATAAAGGGGTTTTGTCGCTCAAACTTCGAAGGCTTAAAGGACCCTCTACGCACGGATCTCCCTGGTGTTGCGCGGAGTGATTGGAACATAATTTGCTTGAGCCTCCACAGCAACCCGAGAGTTATCGGCCAATTTGAGATCCCGTCCGTGTGGGACCGTTGACATTGCACAACATTAAAGACAGCAAGAAGTTCTTGCTGATCTTTCAAGGTAAGATACACAGTCTCCTCTTTCTTCAACTTATTCAGATAGTATGTCATGCAATGAAGCTGTTACACAATCAAAAAAGATCCGGATAGATGACCGTGGTTCTTTGTTTTTGGCTTGTTTATTTTGTGCAATATGCAATTGAGCAAGATGCACTTTGAAAAAACAAGACATTATGTAGCAAGAATACAAAACACCTAGAATACTCATTGCTAATCCTTACATGTTCATCTTTTCCTTCAAAATACTGTGATATAGAAGTTGACCAAGCGTAAGATTGGTTATGGTGTTGTATTGTGGCAACTTTGATTTTGATATTTGTTCCAGCCACTTAATCTTTGATCATCAGAAGTCTCATTAAGGGCTGTGACTCGGGTTTGTCTGTGATGATAAATATGTGTTTCTTCCCTGTGGTTGCTGCAGGTTTTCCTTTTCATTTTCCATATGCAAATAAAATGTATAAACACAACATGATCAGAAATTTGAGTGTTTTTACCCTCATGAAAAAGCAGATGTTCAGGATTTGTAAGGAACTCTTACCTGACAAAAATACACCAATCCAGTTGAACAGTTTGAGAAAGATAAGGATGGAGAAGGTCAAGAAAAAATGTACTCTGGCCATAGCTTCTTGCATTGGGCTTCAATCTTGAAAATATCAAGACCATTCAAGCATTCTGGTCTATAATTTTTTCTATCTATCTAGACATCACTCAGAATCCTTAATTCAAAGTGCTCATATTCATTGGTCTGGAACAGAGATGAAGGTAATTTCAGAGCCATAAAAATAAGAAAGGGATAGCCAACTGTTTTCATAGACAGGTTACTTCAAAAAGTATTCCAATTTTGTAAACTTCACAGCATGGTGATCAAAAGATTAGGTTAAATTCATGACACATCAACGTAACTTTTTCTCTTTTTCATTTTCAACAGTTGAGTCAATGAAATCACATATGAATCTTGAAATACAGGAACATCCTTTCCTGCCTACAGTTGCCTCTGATAAAACCAATAGCTGTCAAAAGCAATAATCTTGGAAAACCAATACATTTTTGGCCAAATAAATTCTTATTTGCAGTGAGATTTCCCTTGACAAAACCAATACTCAACAAACACCAATAGTTTTTCACCCAATTTGTTGGGTATTAGAACAGAGGTGACTGTGCGCACTAGCACAGTGCGCGCGGAGAGCGCCCCAGACATTGGGGGCTCCAACAAGTACAAAGGGTTACCTTTGTACTCTTGAGGGCCCCAGACATCTAGGGCGCTCTTCACAGGCACAGTGTAGAAAAATAAAT
>MWRH01020853.1:0-15359 GCA_002157025.1 Melampsora abietis-canadensis | reverse complement strand
ATACCCTTTGTAGTTTGGCTGGGACTAACTCCATCCTCCCATACCACTGTTTTACACAATCCAACCGTTTGAAGCAACCTGATACAATTGTAGATCTTTGTCTTCTTGATCTTTTGTTCTATTTACAACCTAATTGTACAGGAGCTCTTGTTTCTGAGTTCCAAATTTTGATTGCTGAGTTGCTGAGACAACTTCAACCATCAGCGCATTTGTTTGATTAACCAAGATCAATGTTACAGTCTTTGGTTCTCACCTGAAGACTATCAATACAAATAAACACAGTCGGATTTGAGGGAGATGTACAAGATATAGCAGAACAACTTGACTGACTCAGGAAATGGGTTGGTCTGATGGTGAGTTGAGTAGTATAGATGCAGCTCAAAACGGCCAAAAATCACAAATTTCAAAAAGGGTACCACGCGAAGATATAAGTCGTAAGTCCCTCGCTCCTCCGCAGGCTCCAGAGGACGCCTGCGGTTCGAGGGATCTAGTTAAGATAGACTTTTGGGTTCCAGCTGAACGGGCCCTAAGCCTCGCCAGGCGGGCGTGGGACTTTGTCAAGTTTATTACGATGGTTCCAACTGTGGAATTGTTAATGAGGGATGTTATTCAATCCCGGTGCTCATCCGCAACATGCTACAAAGCATCCACATGGACAAGCTCATCTAAAGATGCAACAGTGAAAGACAAAAGTTGAAGTCAAATGCTCACGAAGATGATGCATAGCTGATCTGACCAGAGTTGAGATCGTTTTACGTTGGGATTCTCGGTCCAAACATCAAGAGGCGCGTTCCTGGGTCCTTCATGATGCTTTGCCAGCTTGAAGTTGAATGAGATCTGGATTATGGGTTTTGTAGAAATGAGTTGAGTTGTGATGGGATTGAATAGGTTTTCATATAAATTCCAAAACCATCGAATTGAAGCTTTATCAGTTTACCAATTCATCATTCACCATTCACCATTCACCAATCAATCAAACCAAGAATGACAACTTCTTCAACTTCAACTTCAACTTCAACTTCCAACGATGCACTCTTATTATTCTCAAATGCAATCTCATCTTCACCCAATTCAACTCATCAACGTAAAACTCTAATTCAACTCAAAAATCAATTCGATTCAAATCCTGCTTTATTACCCATTCTTTATCCTTCTTTACTTTCTCTAATCTCTTCACATCAATCTAATCATCCTTCAATCAAAAAATGGGTATCTTCAATCATCGAATTAGCTATTTGTAGAACTAATCTAAACTTATCTTCTGATCAAAGAACTCAAAGTAATTTCAAATTTCATTCAAATCTAATCAAATCAAATCACTGACTTTTTGTTTTGTTTTGTTTAGTTATCATTCAATCTATAGAAACAATCCATAAAATATTAAATTCACAAGATTTAGAACCCAATTCAGATTTAATCGAATCTAAGAAATTCGCAATCCAAGCAGCCAGTACATCATATCCGATCATCTTTAAATTAATCAATACTAAATCAACTTCAGATCATACAAGAACCTGGTCATTCATCAATCAAACTAAATCTATCATCTTATCAATTTTTAGATCCACTTCTCAATCCATTTCATTAGGTCTCAAAATCGCTTCCATCAAATACATTCAAAAATTGATTCAAGTCGGTACAAAAGGTGGTAGTGCTGATCCTAGGAAACGATCAGAAGATCCTAGTATTGCTATCTGTTCTACTTCGGGAAATTCGTTTATTAAACCAAAAGAAATCGAACAAGAGGCTAATTTGTTATTAGAGGAATTGATTAGGTTACTTTATCAGACCAAGTTGAGTGATTCTTTTGATACTCCATTTGATTTCTTAGATTCTGACGAACATATCCTCTGGTTTTTATATTTCACCACACGCGATCTTGTGAAAACGCGTGATCAATAGTTCACCGGAGATAGCATCAGCAATCATCATCACCACCGGTACATTGGTACGACACCGACCCACACTCTCCACCACGATCATTAACACCTTGACTTCCTACATCCCACCCTCTTCTCCACTTGCACACAACAATAAACCGACTCTTCAAATCAAGGGAGTCGAAAAAACACTCCGGATCACTTTATCACATATAGAGCGACACACACCAAATCCACAAATCAGAGAAGCTTTAGTAAACCAACTCAAAAGATTCGAAGAATTAAATGAGAAAGAAAGAGATCGAAAAAGGAGACGGAAGGAAGAAGATGCTAGTGCCAAGAAACGAGCCAAGAGTGGGAACACCACAACCACTCCTCTGGTTCAACACACTACGGTTGTGGAAGAGACTCGAAGGAATCAATCCCAGTTACAAGGTTTTGATGTCACTAGTCTTGGATTAGAATTAGTGGTAGAATTGGTGATTGCTAATTTAATGGCAGTGGACGATCAAACCCTACACGAAGCTATGGCTGTTTGTTCCTTTTCGATTTTATCTCTACTTTACTCGCCCAAGATTCCAAAGAACTAATGATTTGATATATGTAAAAAACCCCAGAGGTTTAGGTTTACCCCACCTACCCCGCATCATATACCTGACCAAACCCAAGCAATGAACCCTACCCCTTTACCCATCCCATCAACTGCTTCTGATCCGACTACAAGACAACCTCAAGTTCCTATGAACCTCTCACCACCAACAACAAGAACCTCAACTCCGATCCCGATGGGTTCACCAGTGCGACCGACCATGGAGCCTATCATTTCAAGTTCTGATATAGACCCAGAAGAAGACATCATCATCCCGATCATCGAAGAAGAAGAAGACGAAATCGAAGAAGAGAAAGAGGGATTGATCAAATGGGAGCCAGAAGCTCCTGTGTTTCTGAACGAACCAAATCGTAGACTTTTATTGAAAATCACGCTTGATCGGATCGCTATGAATGAAGATGAGGTGGGACATGAAGGGGTTTGGTCCACTCTTCTGGCCAGATTGGTCACTAGAGGTATGGAAGGTGATGGCGGTGAGGGAGGTGAAGAAGTTGAGGAAAGAAGAGAAGATGTTAGAACAGCTTTATTTGGATTTGTTGTAGCGGATTTTCCAAAACGGTCAGTGGCGCAAGGATTCTATCTTTTTGGATGAATGTTGATTGTTGTTTCACCACAGGATGCATTTTGCGAGGGTTTGGTTAATGGAAGAATGGTTAGCAACACGGAAACAACCAGATGATGAATACCCAAATCCGACAGGATGGACAAGTAGTAGAACAAGTATTGGAGCGAATGCATACGATCGATGGTTAGGTCATATCCTAGACCACATCTTAACTCTGACGAGTACTACTAACATTCATCAAGGCGAAAGATCTACCCGACATTTCTTATCCCAATTCTTATTAGATTTACCACATATACCTGAAAGAGAATTGAATAGATTAGTTGATCTTTGTGAAGAAGCCGATATGTTAACGATCGGATTTACGTCATTGAGAGAGATTACGAGTTTGAGACCTACGTTGAGGTTTAAAACTTTGGATTTGTTATTAGGACTTGCAACACATAAATCAAGACAGACTAGGAATGCTGCGATCGTTAGTGTGAAGTCTTGGGTAGGCGCATCGGGTAGGGAATGGAAGGTGTTGAGTGAACGGACGGTGAGTTTTGCGGTCCAGTTGGTGCAACGGTTAGAGGAGAATCAGGATGACGAAGATGAAGAGGTGGAGAATGCGGATGAGCAGGAGGGGATGGAGGATGGGGAAGTGGATGGGAATGATCAGGGTGTGAGGTTCGCAGTTGTGCAGAATGCAGTTTTGCAATCTGGTTTAGGGAAAGCTAAGGATGAAGAAACGGTGGTGAGACATCTTGAGTTGCTTTTGGCTTTGTCGGTAAAGAATCCGGATTTGTTGGATCAGTTGAGTAATTCCCTTCATGGTTGTTTCTTTAATAATAATCTCTCGTAGTCAAATGAGCTAAGTTTTTTTGGTTGATGCTGATGAACTTTCAATTCACACAGCCTCTTTCGAGTTTATCCCAATGTATCACCTCATATTAAAGAGTGCGTACAACAACTCATCACACCTTTAATCCGATCCTTAGGAGCCAAACACCAAAAGATAGTTTCCTTAATCGAAACCTGTCAAGCAGGATCCGAATCACTCGTCTTACGAATCCTGCACATTTCCACCGAAAAAGGAGGCAAACCACCTCAAGTGATCATAGAAGCTATCAAACATTTAGCCAATACCTCTACCACTCTTTCACCACGGTTTATAATCCCAATGATTGGAGAATTAAATAAAGAAGAAATCTTATTCCATTTACCGAAGATCTTAACACTTTTGAATGGAAGCTTACAGGAGAAATTAGAAGTTCGATCGGTTTTTGAATCGATCATTCAATTACCTCCGAACAATTTCGGATCAGTTTCCACTAATGCTCCTAGAATCAATCGTGGTAACGAGTTGCTGTTAACACCGGTTGAGCTTTTGGTTAAATTACATCAGACGGATGATTCGGGTGGAAGGATTTCGATTAAACAGGCTATTGAAGCTATCGGACTTTGTTTTTCGATGACGGAGATCTTTAAACCTGAGGTTTTGGCAGCTTTTATGCAACAGGTTGTGGATGAGATGACTTTACCCACTTTATTCTTGAGAACTGTTGAGTTTTCCTTTTTTCCCCTTATTCTTTTCCCCTCCCTCCTTTTCCCTCACTCTTTTTCCAAACGCTTTTTCTAACAAATTTTGATTTTCAGGTAATCCAAGCGGTCCAAACCTACAAATCATTACAACCATTTGTGTCTACAACTCTTTTATCCAGATTGATAATCAAGAAGATCTGGACGATTGGACAACTTTGGGAAGGGTTTATGAGATGTTCTAAGATCATTGCTCCGCATTCCTTTGGTGCACTTTTGCAATTGCCTAGAGAACAGTTGAAGGAGTTGGTAGGCAAACAGTCGGTTTTGAAGGCTCCTTTGAGGGAGTACGTTTTGAAGAGTAAGTAATTTGTCTGGGTTTATTTTGAGGATTTCTTTGGGGTTTGGTTCGGATGAGACTCATCGGGCTTTCGGTACGCTTTGATTAGAAGCTGGGAATAATAAAAGTAGGGTGATGGGTTTATTGGAGATCTTATCGGATTCTCCTACGACTCCTACGGCTCCTACTGTTACGGCTCCGATGACTCCTATAACGATTGCGAAAGAGGATGATGGATTGGTAGGAAATGGGGATGAGAAGATGGTGGGAGTAGAAGAAGTTGGAAAGGATGAGAAGGATGGGGTGGGGAATTGTGTGGTACCTATTGGAAATCAAACTCATCATCAAACTCATGATCAAACTCAGGCGGAAACAGAAACAAAAAGTGAAATTGAAGTGGAAGAAGTGGCAATGGAGATGGAAATGGAAGTAGAAGTGGAAGTGGAAAGCAAAGTTGAAGTGGAGAGTAAAGCTGGAATGGCAAATGAAAATGCGAATGGAAATGGAAATGAAGAAGAAAAAGAAAATGGAAATGGAAATGGAAATGAAGAAAAGAAGGAAAAAGGAAATGAAAATGAAAATCAGTCTAGTAATACAATAACAAATCAATCAGATCCTAATAGTTTAATTGTAGCTGATGTAGGTTAATTTTTTTATTTCCTATATATACGTATTATATACTATATAGAATTTTGAGAAAAGATCATTCAGTTGTTTTTGTGTTCTTTTTGTTTTTGTTTGTGGTTTGTGGTGTATGTGTGTGTGTTTTTTTCATGGATCTTTTTGGGTTTCTTTTGGTTTCTTTTGTGAGATTTATTCTTTTTTTTGATCAAGTTTGACAATTTGGAATTTTGAAATTTGATGAAGTGGTCAAGAGAGATGTCTTTTGATTAGATTTTTGTTTTTGGGTGGATTTCTTTTTTACAAGTTATGAAAGGGATCAAATTGGATGAAAAAATCAAGGAGTTTACCCTTGTAAACCCAGCCTTCCCTGGGCCCCATGTGAGGCTTGACTGCCCCCTTTATGCTGTATTTCAATTCAAAATATTGCTGTATCCCACATAGGGGGCAGTCTGGAGAGCTGATTGCAACAACAGTGGCTGGCTAAGCTAAGCTAAGGATTTTTCCAGTAGCCTGCTAAGGTCAGAGCCCCTAACACTAATTCTTAGCACTCTTCAGCTGATGCCAAACCATTTGCTTAGCTGGAAAATTCTAGGACTGCTAAGCTATGTCAATAGCTTACTGATTTTTCTTGCGCTAAACGACTAATTAGCTGCTTAGCAGGTGTTTTTTGTGTAAAACAACAAAATGATTTCTTTATATCATTATAAGATAACCCATAAGCAAGACATTCATCTTATCTTACACACTTGCCACCATCACCCATTCACCCACCAGCTCAACCAACTCAAAAATAAATCCAGGTCTTTACAACATTGACTCTGAGAGAATCTTCCTTGGCAAGGTTGAGATATGTTTCTGATAGGACAGTGGGAGAGGATTTGCCCAAACAGGGCAGTGTCTCTGGATGAAAGCGTTCACAGTCAAGAATTTAGTGCTTATGATGACCAAAATTTGGACAGCTTACCTCCAATACCACAAGCACTGTGCATTAAATTGCCATTGTGGTGTGGTTGCGTAGTGGTTTTGGGCGCTGAAATGGCACCACTATATTGCGGTGCCAGCGCTTTGAAACTGTGCCTGGAAAAACCCCAGTTCTTGGTAACACCACACCACCAACACCCAACCAGCAGCAAAATGTTTTGCAGGTTTTTGTGTGGTTCACTTCACCTAAGCACAACCCAAATGTGCAATCTATGCATTGCAGTAGACTGCAACACAATGAACTTATGCAGTGGAGTGATTGCGCGATTTTGCAATGAAATGATTGCATAACACGGGTATTGTGGGAAATTGACTGAAGGGATGGAGTGTTTCAAGTGAGGAAGTATCATGAAAGTGACTCATGTGAGCACGTACAGTACTTAAAGCACTATACCAGCGCTAGCTCCCTGTACAAAGATACCTCTTTAACAACATCTGACCTGTTGATCTACCTAGCACAGAAAAAACTTACTGGTTGCAGTGGAAAAAACAACAGAAGCCTGGTAGTAGTGATAGTTTGATACAGTTATTGGAAAGTGATCATCCTGCAGATATGACTTTGCTTTGCATTGCGCGCTCTTCCATCTTCAGTACGGCTCTAAAGTATTTGCCTCAGACCATGGTACATGCTCAAACATTACTGTACAGTCAACTTCAAAGAATCTATCCTCTTGCTTCTGATTCTGCTGGAGTTGGTGGTTGATTGACTATCAATGGAAATGGGCTGAATCCGGGATGGGATTACCGGAGTTTACTCACCTCTTGGTCATCACTTCTGATCATCCTGACTAGTATCACTACCTCTGCTGACCCAAAAGTTGGTAATCTTAGCACCAGGATCAATAACTCATACATTGCACAACATAGTAATTTGACCCAAGAACATAGTATCTCACCTGGTGAAGATGTCATCAAGACTCTTGTCCCATTCTTAACATCAGATCAATTGACATTCCAAGAGGTGACCATACAAGCTATGAGTTGTATTCATGTCTCAATGTACAAAAATATGCTCGATGGTCTCTCTGGACTTGCTCATCACCTCACTAGTGAATGCAAAATGATTGAAGCTCAAAAGGACCAATCAGCAAGACCAAATGGTACAGTGAAAATCATTTGATTGTGTTCAGCTATAGGAGAACTACATGAAAGTACAATGAAGTTTTTATTTAATCCAGATTTGTGGGAAGTGAGTGAAATTTGACTTTGTCTATTCAATATTATCTTGTTCTGACTTGTCTCTTGCCAGTGTCATGCCTGTCATTAAGGTTGGCTTTACTGGCACATGACTATCTGTGCTGTGTTGGCACTTTGTACGTGATTTGATCACCACATTTCCCTCTGTACTGATTCCTTCTTCCTTCCCTCTCATATCCTTTGGTGACTTAGTAGTTTGAAATTAAGGCACTTGTGCCAGCTTTCTGAAAGTAATTTTCGCAATTTCTTTGTGCTGCAAACAAAAATTTTTGTTGAGGTAAAATTTTGTTTGCTGCAACCCAATGAGAACTTTATGGAGGACATTGCAATCATAACAAAGCACAATGCTTTTATGCAATGAGTTTTTTATTGCACAGCACAATTTTTACCTTTTTGTGCTGCATTTCATTGGGGATGGGCATTGACACCACAATTGGGGTGCGGTTTTGATGGTTATTCAGTGAAATATTTGCATGCCACTCTGCAAAAGTAAGTTTGAAAAAAAGTCATTCATTGCGGAGTGGTTGCAGAGCACTATGTTGCGCTCACTGCACAACACAATGGAAAAGGGTTGAAATCCATTGTGTTGCCTAGCGCTTGGGTGTTGCATGCTGAGAAATATTTAAGGACTTCTTGAGAGTCAGAACTATTAAACTATTGAATTCATCCTGTAAGAAGCTAGAGGTGGTAGCCAGCTCAATTCCTTTTCCTAAGTGGAGTTCCTTGTTTTTCAAAATATTCAATTGGTTGGTCTTGATTCAGAACTTGATGATGTCCATGTTGGAAAGCTTTGAACAAGGATAGCCTGGTAAGCTGCACAGCTGAAGGCAATTTTAAGCTGATCTGGTTGGCTAATTCAAGTGTAGTTGATATTAAGGTGTCTGAAGTTGTGACAACTGAGTTATTGGTCATCAAAGACATCACAGAAGTACAGCTTGATCATTCAATGTTGAAAACACTTGATGCTCAGAGGTATGGAGTATGGGTACCTTGATTGACAATCCTGAGTCAATTTAGAGCCTCATTGTCACCAAGATGATTGATATGATAATTGGGGGATTTCACTTTGCAAGGCAATGTCCCATTGGCTAACCTCTGGTACCCCAAATGTCTTCAAGTGTCATTGATTTTGTAAACTAGAATGATGAATTTCATGTATGAGAACAACATCACATCAGTTTGGATGGACAAGGTGGATCTGAGAAGAAAAATACAGGGAAAACAAGCAACTGATGCTGAAATCAGGGAAATAATGAAGTCCCATTGTATAAAGCCAGATCCTTGAGAATATCACACATCTCTGTCTGATCCTGCTAAGTCCGCTAAATTAGTGTCCTCAACTGGCTGAAATAATTTAGCTTAGCATTACACAACTGCACTATGCTAACAAGCTTAGCACAGACCCACTCAAAAGAATCTGTAAAAACTTTAGCTTAGCAGCAAACCACTAAGGTTCAGGCGCTAACTTAGTATCCAAAAATTGCTAATCTACGTGGCACTAAGGCGCTAACTTAGCTTAGCCAAGCCACCATTGATTGCAAATTCTCCAAACTATGTCCGGGAAACAGATACTTGAGTGAGAGACAAACCTTGACAGGCCTTTGCAGCAAAACTGACAAAACATTGTCAAGTGTGACCTGGGAAAGTCAAGGAAAGGGGTTGCTGCAGTGGCTAATGCCCTCTATCATCTCAAGAGTGACTCAATTTTTGAGCTAATCACAATACCTTGTATTCAACTTGCTAGAAGGAAGTGTTTTAAAGCTCTTGAACCATCTTTCAGGAGTTGTATCTTTCTACAAACAAAGCTCAAGTTACATTGAAGGTTTGGTAGCCAAATTGACCATCTCTCACATCTATCACAATACTTCTGGAGGTTGTTGATTGTTTCTCCTCCTCCTTGTAGTAGTAATTTCTATTGCTCTGGACTGTATTGTTAAAATACCATCACTGGTGGTTTTGAACAGAGATACATACTACTTTGTGCGTAATCAAGAAGCAGCTAAGCACTCTTTAAACTTTTGTGCTTTTGTATAACAGCTATTGGGAGCATGTTGACCAATGTTGACTCATACAGCTTGTTCTAAGCCAGACTCATGGTCACTCCCACAACCCTGAGAGACACAATTTTCAAGCCATTCCTGTCCACTTGCGTCCATCCTGGGTATCCTCCACATAACTCCCTAATTTAAGGACTGGAACTGATAAGTCCTCAGCTACGTTATGTGTACACTTGTAATATAGCATTTACCTGTGTTCAACAGTTGACCTCAAGTTGTTACCCAATCTCAAACCTCAAACAAGTTGATAATCAACACTCACCAAGTCACCACTCACAGTGCCCGTGGAGAAGGTCCCCAACGTTGGGGGCCCTTCAATTGCTTGCAAAAGAGTCGCAAAAACACTCACAATTCTTTCCAGGCCAATGTCAAAGGCTGAGCTTGCCCGTCTTCATTGCCAGACTCAGGTATTCACCTGTATTCGCCTGAGGGAAACAGAGCTCATTTCATTGACAAGGACTAGAACATTGGGGGAGGCCTGCCTCCCCATCAACATCATGTGTTGCCTCATACAATGAATGCTAAGCAGAAATCTTGTGAAATTCTTTGTGTCATTGCCACCAGCACTTTAGTTTCCACATGCTCTGAAATTACCACCAAGATAGCTTACAATCATGTTCTATTGTATTGCCCAATTACACAGGTTTTTCCATTTTCACTGCACTCATTATCATATGATCATCTGAGTTCCATAAGACTGTCACTGATAAAAGCAATGTTTGAAGCACTTGCAAAGGTTGAATGATTTCAGTAAGGTGTTTGGTGATTTTAACCAATTTCTCCATGTTACCAATTGTTGTGTTCAACTAGAGCGCACAAATGAGGAAATGGAAAGGGTGAAGAAGGAAACCCTTTCCTGGCGTGGCCCTAGGTAGGTTATACACACAAAAGGTGTAATAAGCATATAACGTTTATGTAAGCAAAAGGATCATGAGGATCCAATGAGTAGAAGAGCAACGTGTGATATGTGCAAAAGGAATGGTTAGCACATTCTTGGATAGATAAAAAATGGAATACAACATGGTAGCTATGTTATTGATGTGTGTATTCAAAACCAATATTTATCTGAATATTATCATTGACCCTTCAGCATCCTTCCATGTCATATTCTGCAAGTAATGTCACCTTGCCAATACATAAGCTGCTCCATCATGATAGTTCTTTATTCATGTGGTTTTACAATGCCATTAACCCTCTGTCTATCACCTAGATCAACAATGTGTGGTCCAAGTCTTGTTAAATGAATCATTCTGAAGCTGAGCCAAATTCACAACCTTGTGGTTGCATCATCATAGGATACCTCACCACATCCGCCTTGGAATCGGTGTACCAAGTTATCAATTCTAAAGTTCTTCCTCCCCATGCTAAGTAGTGTCCAGATATTTATGCGGTAATCTGTCTAGCATTGTTGTAAATATAGCATCTGCATAATCCCTATTTTAAAGTTTTTGTGATTGTATTTCTAGTGGCCCTGTTGCAACATTCACACCTGCGTGTCTGTAATTTTACAGCAGGCCAAATGAATCTTTTTAGAAATTGTAGTCTTTAAATTTCAAGCAAAAGGGTCTTGGATCTAGCTGATCAACCATATTTCAATGGGGATGCAGTTGATCACCAAGGCCCAAATACCAAGTGCTTGAGGTAGAAATCAGGTGGTGGGCGCGGCGCAATTTTGGCGCCCAGGTCCGCACGTGGACGTGTTGCGCCCGGACGCGACCTTTTTCTCCGAAATAACGGTGGGCGCGCCCTCATAATCTAAGTGAGTGAGAGAAGCCTTTGTACCGTTCCTCACACCCACCTGATACCAGTTGTGCCCTTCTTTCTCTCTAAATATCAGCTTTTACTTATCAGCAATGGCACCCAGAGAGATGTGCAGGATTGAGCCTCCTCCAGGTAGCACAGCAAATTGAAGAGGATTTTCGGCATCCAGCACTTGCCATAATGGATGACGCTGCACAAAGTGTAGCTTTTGAAAGTTAGAAATGGATGGGAAGACAGCAAAATTATATAAAAATATGACTCAGGAATGCAAATCTATATCAATTCTCAACAGATCAAATTACCAGCAAATAAACCTTCCGTCAACAGCCCTTGAACCAACAAGTAGTACAGCCTCCCAAGATTCAACTGGCTAAACACCTTTTAATTTGAAACGCCAACCCCTGGCTCATGATTTTGGTGATCTTCATCATTTCAAGAAGTGGAAACCGGAGGATAATTTGAAGATCTACAAAGCTCTACTCTAAGTACTTATCACCGGTCATATCCCTTTTTGGTTCCTGCATAACAAGTCGTTTCTTGAACTTCAACAGAAACTCTCAGTATTGCTGTTCACCCCACCCTCACAATATGTTATGATGGACACAGTTCTTCCACAACTTCATGCTTGCTACTCAGTCTCAGGAAAAGCCAAACTCAAGAAGAATACTAATATGACCATCTCCTTAGATGGACTGACAGACTGCTCTCAAAAGAGTGTCTATGCTGTCTTACTTCTATGTGGTACCCGGAAGAAAAAGCTCATTGATATCCTAGACCTTGACAAGGTGCAACATACTTGTGATAACACACTAGCTCCTTTGAAAACTGCTTTACACGGTCAAGATGTGAACTGTGAGCAAATAGGTGCTATTGTAACTGATTCACTCAGTTCAATGGTCAAGTTGCAAGTAAGTGTTTGATTTTCATCAATTTGATTCTTTTGTTCTTCTCATCATCTCTATCTACCTCAAAACTTACAAATCTGATTTTTTGTTTTCCATTTGTTTTGCAGAGACTTGATCAGGATGAGTACCCTCATGTCATTCCACTTGCTTGTTGTTTACATGTATTTAATCACAGCATCAAAAGTGTCTTGATCACCCAGAAATGAAGGATACAGCAACCAATGACCAAGCAATTGTCAACTTTTTCAGCTCATCTCACTTCTGGGGCAATCAATTATTCAAGTGGAGAATGAAAGAGGGTATCTCACACGGGCTTTGGACATTCTGCTGGTCTTGATGGCATTCAATGTCAAAGGTTGCATTATTGGTTGAAAGTCATGACCAAGGGTTTCAGATGTGTCTTTCAATGTCAATACACAAGTCTATCTCAACTCCAACAATCAACAAGAGCGTAAAGCTCATAATTGAAAATTGTGATCATTTTACTTCAAATTCTATCTTAGTGAAATCACTTTGACCTGTTATTGATGCCCTTAGTAGATTGGAACAAGCCAAAACCTCAGTTGGTGATATATGGAAGGAGATTGCAATAGTCTACAACCAGCTAATCCAGATAGACTTGTCAAGCTATCCTCGATTTCTATCCTACAAAGCTCATTGTCTCCATGTATTAAATGAGCAAGCAAAGATCTTCAATCAGCCAATTTACAGTGTTGGATTCTTTCTAAACTCAAGTTATTCTCAAGTCGCTGTCTTGCGCGCATACCCAATTGATGCAATGATCAAATTAATACTTTCAATTGCTAAGATGTGGAGCTACAAGAAATCTGAATCACTTAGTCTTAAATCTCAAGTAAGACATTATCTTAGTGGAGAAGGCTTGTTTCAATTAACTGGTACAGTCTCAGTGGCTATGGACTACTGGTCAGCAATTCTGTCCACTTCACATATAAGCATCCTCAAACACTTTGCAATCCAAGTACTCAAGCTTGTGGCACATGCAGCTGGTGTTGAAAGTTTATTCAGCATTTTGGGTGCAACAAAAACAAAGACTTGTAGTCGGATGACAGTAACAAATCTCAAGATGATATCTCAAATCAAGCTTCAGATCAAGGCTGAGGAAGCTGTTGATTTGGCTGTCAAGAATATCAGCATTGTCAACTATGAAGATGAGATTGAATCTGGTATCTTTGTGGGAGTTGATGAACTTCAAGAGTTTGAACATGGAGTGTTTGCTAAAGATGACTCAGATCTAGACACAGGTTTAGATGTAACCTACAAGTCTAGTTTCATTTAAACCTTATTTGATATCCTCAATTTCACTGGTACTGGAGGTAATCAGAAAAAACAGATACACACCATGATTGAAGATGACAATGTGTACAAAAATTGATGGACTGCAGATGACCTACTTATTTAAGATCAAAAGAAAAAAGTGAACAATTAAAATGAAATGCAGGTTCTTTCTATGTTTTCTTGCACCTCTCGCGCCTCTCGCGCCCCTGCCAAAAAAGTTACGCCCGGGCGCAAACTTTCTTCAAACTTTGCGTCCACCACCTAAGGTAAACACTTAGGACCACAATCACTGAAACATATCCAGAAGAAACATATGTAGCCAAGAATGAAGTCCAGCTCATTTCATGGTTGTGTGTCTCACATCAAGAAGTGCAGCAAGAATGTTAAAATTCATTGCCTGATGCTGATGCTGATAAATTGATTGATAGGAAGATAGCAGAGACTTGGTTTTCAGATCTTATGAAGGAGTGTATGAAGTTACATTCCAAAGTGACATGTGAAGCTAAGGCAATAATGGTATGGACAAAATGAGATGAAGTGAAAAGTGGTTCTTTGGATTATGTACAATGATTATAACTGTTTTCTACTAATTGTCGTTCATCATCCTCTGGAAGGTACTTGGTGCATTTACTAAACCAAATGGCATCACAATCCATTTGTAGTGTCCATACCAAGTACCAAACACTGTCTTTTCAATATTGCAACAGGCTATTTTCATCTGATGAAAACCCTGTTGCAAGTCAAACTTAGAGAAGAACACGGCCCCTTCTAGCTGGTCAAAGCAATCTTGCACCAGCAGGAGGGGATGCCTGTCACACTTGGTAAGCTTGTTCACTGCCCTGTAATCAACACAGAACCGGAGCTTACCACTGGCATTCTTGGCAAAAAGCACCGGTAACAACCACACTGATGTGGAAGGCCTTATCATGCCCTTGTTCAACAACTCCTTGAGTTTTGTTTTGAGCTCATCCAGGAGCAAAGCAACGTATGTCTAACCTGCTGCAACACAGGTCCTTTGTCACTGGTGTCAATCAGATGATCAATAACACAGTTGACTTTAGGTTCAGTGCTTGCTTCTGAGAACCTGTCTTTAAACCATTGTATGGTGATGTCAACTGAAGCGATAACTCCAGAAACCAACCAGGTGTGTCTATATTCTCCCAGAATCCAACAGCAAAACTTTTGCATAATACTACTGTGTTATGAGTTTCCTGAAAATATAATACTACTTCCGTTACAGTACTATACTGGTGCACCTGCAACAAGTTTTCTTACTTACTCTTGGCTTGATATTTTGTTAGGTACAGTGAGGTTCAAACCACTCTCTGCTGCAGAGCCAGAAAAACTACAGGTTCCACTTTACAACGTGTTGTGACAATTTTTGGGGACTGAGGTGGGGCAACACCACAATCACCAATCACTGCACAGGATTTTAGCCTGTTCTGGATGTGAAGCGGAGAGCTGCACTGTTACTCACCCTGCTCTCAATTCCTCATTTTATTTTTTTCTTTCCTGAAGTGGTGTAGTGGTAATGCTATATAGCGGCGCACACAGCTTGCATAAGATACATACTTCCTGTGCATGTAGCACATTCCTCTTTTACCTTTTGATCAAGCCATTAT